>PVHP010002826.1:0-39607 GCA_004024765.1 Zapus hudsonius | reverse complement strand
CTTTTCCTCCCATAACTGTGCCTGGTTTGGAGATTCATCCCAGAGGCGTGTGGCCATGCCCAGTTATCAACATGGGTACTGAGGAATCAAACTTGGACAGTCTCACATCTTCATGTCTTTACAGCAATCACTCTCAACGGCCTAGCCATCTCCCCAGCACCACAGATTTTAAGTGCAAATTATATGTGCTTACAATCAAAGAAATTATCTGAAAAGCAAAGATATCCTACAGAAAAACTCATCACTTCCTGTGCTATAAACTTTCGTTATTATTTATGTTCTTTAAATTATTTGGGTCTATCCTATTTATGGGGCATGCTATCTCTTCTGAGTTCTTCACTAAGTCATTGGATGTGGTAACATCAGCCACGGTGGGAATATACCCAGGGGAAATTGGCAAGTGTTACAATTAGGGATTGATTTATTGGTCTGTTGATTTCCTAAACTTAAGAAAAATGATGTAGAAAATATTAATGATCCAGATTAAACTTAATAGGATGTTGTGTCTATAACCACGCATTGTGAGTAGTGCCAAAATCTGAAGAAATATTCACCCAACAATCAAAAGCTATTATCCTAGTCAGTAAAGCAGCAGATCCCAGTGATGAGTGAGTAAAGCTGTGACATGCTCATTAAGAGACAGAAAAACAGAAGACCTGCATTCATTCCTGTTGGACGTCCTCATGTTTATCCATCGTAACCATAGATACAGACACCTGATACAAGAGTGTGGTCCAAATCACTGCACGTATCTGAGCAAATTAAGGGGCTGTATAGGTGTTATCATAGAGTATTGCATACTTAACTTGTGTCACTTGTGTTAAACATTTACCAGCACATGACTACTTTATCAAGGGTATGAACCTTTATCAAATAACATTGAAAAGAAATTTGGAGCTGTGGAAGAATAGAAAGAATGTTATAAAAAAGGGGGGGAGGGCAAAAAATGAAGTTTCAAGGATTCTGTCTTTGACCTATCTGCAACTTGTATGTGGTCATGTCCATTTTCCCTGCTGATGTCATACCAAGATTTAGAGTTGAAATCCATCCAGATATATGACCTTGGACTTTTAAATTAAATTCTGTTTTAAAAAAATATTATTTTCAAGCAGAGAGAGATAAAGACAAGAGTGACAGCGACAGACAGAGAACGGGTGTACCAGGCTCCAGCCACTGCAGACAAACCAGACGCATGTGCCACCAGGCATGTGGCTTCATGTGCAGACTGGGGAATCAAACCAGGATCCTTAGACTTGGTAGGCAAGTGCCTTACCCACTGAACCATCCCTCCAGCCCTGACTTTAAGCCACACATTTCTTGACTGTCAAGTGTAATGACTAGTTGGGAGGAGGAGATGTAAATTCAGAAGAAATGTGAACAAAGAACTCACTTGGGTTCTTGGGTCACTGGTGTGGGGCAGGCAGCCTCCAGTATCCATTGTCCTGACTACTAAAATGCCACGCTGGCTCTCTTCCCATCAAAGGCCAATGACAATGCTTCCAGCCATTGCCCATTAAAATTTAAGTATGCTTTTCCTTTGCATTACTCTACCTTTGTGCAACAGTGTGCTTCTTCCACTGGACTTGAAAGTTGCTAAGACATAGACTAATGATGCATAGCTTCTCCAACCTGTTCTAGTAGCCACAGAGAGACTTGGGTATAATTTATAATTCAATGCTTATTACACAAATGGCCTTTCCTCCTCACTGCTTCAAAGGAGTACTACTAAGCATCTTTCTGAGAGTAAAAAAATCTCGACATCCCTACCATTCTAATAACCCGGATTCCACTGCATTCCTGTGAGGATCTAGGCATCTTTAGCAAGACACTACCATTGGCATTTCTCGTCCAAGTTTGTAGGACTGTCTTAGAAAGAATATTATGTCACGGTCCTCCTACAGGCTTGATTTATTTTGGCTTAAAAGAAGGAACTTGCCTCATGTGTCTCTCTTCCTCTCACAGAGTTTTTTTTATTATTATTATTATTCTTAAGGGTTGCAGGTCAAGTTCTGTCCTTGGAGCTGAAGTCATTTTCCAAAATGAAGTAAAGCCGGCTCTGCTGTCAGAGCCTTTCCCAAATACATCAAACCCTCAGCTTGTAAAAATAAATTGATACCAATGCAAGAAATTTATTAGGAGATGACAGGCCGGTTCATAATGGAAATATGGAGAAAACATCATCCTTCAAAGCTGACAGTTGATCCATCATGCCTCGGATTCCTGAGATACAAGCAGACACTGTCACATACAATCCGCTGAGGACACATCTTCTTGGATTTCCTTATGACAGGAAACCCTGAAATAATCCAGAAAGAAGGGAAAGACTTGTGCTGTCCTTATGCTGCTTGGCCATAAATCTTCAGCATTAACAGAAGAACCATGTGGTCCAAGCAGTGAATGATGGGCCAAGTCAGGAGGCCTAGAATTCTCCAAGGTCTCTCCTTGTTTCTCAGGGGTGTTGAACTGGGACAGGGGTCAGAGGGGGTTACGGGACTGCTGTGAGTGACATCAGTGCCCTGTTATGTGTAAGCAAAGCCAACAGGTGGCGGAACACTACTGCCTACAAGCCACAGCTGGTTCAGCTTGAAGCTTGAGGACCAGGTCACCTTTCCCCCATCTAGTCTACTTAGCTGATTCTTTGTTTTGCTAAACTTGAGACAGTTTAGGAGGGTCATTTTCAAAGGCTTGATCTTTGCAAGCTTCTAATGACACAACCTGTCCAACCTTGTACGAAATAATTGTAGATGGTATTTAAAACTGTTTTGGAAGGTATAATCATGGTAGTAAATTAGAAGAAAATGAACACAGTATTATAGGAGAAAAAAATGTCCACTGTGAATTTCATGAGGTCTTAAAGTATTTATGTTTCAACTTGTATTCTTTGGATATTTGCTGTGTGTTTCTACCACTAAGACTTTAAAAAGAGATACATTCAAACCTTGAAAATCTTTTGTGGTACATAAAAATAAAGGCTAGAGAGATGGTTCTGTGGTTAACAGCAAACTTGTTTGCAAAGCCTGGTGGCCCTGGTTTGATTCCTCAGTACCCACATCAAAACAGATGCACTACTTTGTGTCTGGAGTTTGTTTGCAGTGGCAGGAAGCTCTAGCATACCCCTCTCTCCTCCCTCCCTCCCTCCCTCCCTCTCTCTCTCTCTCTCTCTCTCTCTCTCTCTCTCTCTCTCTCTCTCTCTCTCTCTCACCTGTCTGTCTCTCTTTGATCACAAATAAATTATTTTTTAAAGTAAACAGCAATGTGAAATGGAAACCCAGATAAGGGTAGCATTAATTGTCTTATATCCTTAATTCGATCTTTATACTAGAAAAAAAGTCAAAGCAAGGGAAATTCCTTTTAAATGTGAATCAGAGTTGAGTGTCAGTAGTTCACACCTGTAACGCTAGCACTTAAAAGGTTCAGCCAGGAGGACTTCAAAGAGTTCAAGGCCAATCTGGGACACATAGTGTGCTCCAGGCCAGCCTGAGCTACAATGACCCTGTCTCCACAAAACCTCACAGAGACATCTGCACATCAGTGTTCACTGGAGCTCTATTCAAAGAACTGAATTATAGGACCACCTAGGGGGCACACAGTAAAGGACCAGGGAAGGGAAATGTGGTAGAAATACACAATGGAATTGTTTCAGCCATAAAGATGAACAGAAGCTAAGCTGTTTTGGAGGAAAATGGATGCAACTGGAGGAAATCACATTAAGTGAATTAAGTGAGTCTCGGAAAGACAAATATTGCATGTTTTCTCCAATTTGTGGTCGCAGAGTTTATATACAGTTGTACAAATGGCCAAACTTTCTAGGGGAACAAAGGAGACTAGCAAGTGGAAAAAGAGAGCAGGGGACTATGGGAGGATTTGCTCCAGGTACATTATATACTTGCATGAAAATGTTCTTGTGGCATCCAGTAATGTGGCCAATGAGAATAAACACACTAAAGCAGAAATATATTATATATATTGTGTGTGTGAATAAAGTGCAGAGAACTTTTGCTTGATGTCAATTTTCACCTGACTGAGGTACAGAGATTATGGGCACAAACATGAAAGCCCAAATAAACTGGCAAGTTGTTTTGTCTTTCTCTGTGTGTGTTGTTGTAGGCGTTTGAACAGGATATGGATGTCCTTGGTCACTACATACGGACCTGAATACTGGGCTTTGAGTTGCTCTCCAAAATGAATCCTCAACAACAATCAGCAGAGAAGTATATTACATATTGGGTAGATCCTTATTCATCGGTACTGGCGTTTGTCAAAACACAAGTGTGTCTATAATTCTGATTTTCTAGGTTCTTCTGCAAATGGTCTCCAAAAGGCAGATGGACTTCTAATTGTTCACATTTGTTTCCAAATACCTTCCTGATTCCCAACTTGAGAAAGACCTGAAATCCCGTTGACTTTACATATCCAAATTAAATATATCTGTCTTCCCCCTCTGCTTTCTATCTCCGTGCTTGCCAACAAGGCTCAACATTCATCCAGAGTTTATTTCGTTATTAGTGGAAAACAAGCCATTTTTCAGTTTAATGAATAGCATCAGGGTCTGCCTTTGAACCAAAAATGTGACCTTAAACTTGATGGAACTCACTGGAAGACACAACTTCAAATTTTTTTTTTCTACTTAAGGTCATGAATATTGTCTCCCAAATTATTCTGACAGTTATGGGAAGGGGAAGAGGGAGCTGCATCAGAGACCCAGCAGCTAAGAAACAAGACTCAAATCCCATGAAATAGGAATTTCATTTGTGAGAAGAGAAAGGAGGAATGCAAGAACCACACAGGAGGGAGAAAATTCATACTTTTTTTTTTTGGAGCCTTCTGCAGTAGAAGAGAAATTCATATCCTTTTCCGTGCCTACCATTTTGGTTTCCAATTCATCCTAAATTGGGGAGGAGAGGGCTGAGCAGTACAGATTCCAAAGAACTCTAAGAGAACATCTGATATTTCTTCCTTATTAAGAATGATGGAGTATAATTGATGGGCCTGGTGCCTGGCCAATTCCAACTTTTTTTTTTTTTTTTGGAGAATGCTGCTTAATGTGCAGACATTATTTTTGGACTACTGAACGCCAGGAGATAATGAGCTGGCATTCAGCTTTGGTGAATAAGACCCTGAATTTTCATCTAAAAGCAGTTTTGAGTTATTGCTGCAGATAAGGTGTAACTGTGCGAGGGGATTTTAGCCATGTTTCTCCCATGAATCATAAATGAGGAAAAAAATTACAGTCTAAATTGCACTTAAAAGGAATAAAGTCTTTTCATGTCATACATGATTTATCAAAATGATCTCATTTTAAGGGTACTGTGGTAGATCTTGATTAATCACATTAGGGAGGTATGATGTATGGTCTCTTTAATGGTAACATGGAATTTATTGGCAGCATCCAGACTGGAACCAGAAGGGTGAGAAGTAAAATATACAATAGATAGCTGACCCAGATAGGACACCAGGAATGCTCGGACTTGTTTTAAAATGAGTCATGGGACCTTCTGAAATCGCCAGGCAGCGAGGGTAGGAAAGCACCTGGGATGCAAAATCTCAACTTGTTGCAAGATGAGGGAAACCCCATAGGTTGGACCATGAGCGAGGATGAAATCTGGACACATCGTGTCTATTCGCAGTAGGAAGAGGTACACTGCCTTTGGGGACAACATTCCTTGCCCTTTCACCCTATTCCAATATCCTCTTTATATTTCTCTTTAATATCCTAAATGCGTTTTTTTTAAAGCCTGCTCCCAGTAATTTCCTCCAAGGCTGAAGGATCAGAGGCTTGCTGGAACTGTTCCTTTAGAGGCCAGGAGCCCTCCACATAATCCTTCTGCCTGTCCACAATTAATCCTCCGACTTGCTACACTATTAACACCACCACCCACAGACAGAGGACTCTGGCTCCCAACCAGGCTTCAAAGGTGCCAATCACACCCGCCTCCCAAAGGTGCCTGCTGTCAGCGTCAGAGGTCCTGTCCTGCTGCTGATCAAACATTCTTCCTCAGAAGATTAATTCCCAGTCCCCGCCCATTTCCTCCCATATCCTCTTTCCCTTTTGGGTTTACCCAACGATCCATCCGGGCCTCCAAAAGGGAAGCCACGGATAATAGGAGCCCTTTCAAAACAAAAGCTTGGCAAAGGCAAATTTAAATCCCAGCTGTTATCAACTTTTTTTAAAACCCATTTAAACATCTTAAGGCTGGAAGGATTAAGGACTGGCCTGAAATGCCATTCTTTGATCAAAGACCCCAAGACTTTACACAAACATAGTCACAAAGCAATGGATGTCTCTCGGAAGGTGGAATTGATTTGTTTGGCTGTGGGGCTTGGGATGGGTAGAGAAGTCACACGCTTGTGTTCCTAAGGCCCCATGTTTATCACCAGGCCAAGTGGCTTAGAAATTATATGTTTTGCTCCCTGTGTCTCAATTGGAGCAGTCTCACTCAGCAGTGGGGAGAGGGTCCTGGAAGAAGGGACTGTGGGAGAAGGGGTGATTGTTGGCTGTCCCTGATCCGCCTCAGGCCTGAGGGGAAAGAAAAGGAAGTGACCAGGAAACACTCCATTGTCCCTGGTACGGAGAGAAGGTGACTGCACAGAGGGGTTTACATTGCCAATTCTACTGGAATCTTCTCCAGTTGCTTAGTAACTACAGTTACTAGTTGACAATAGAGAAGAGGTCTTGGGAGGAGAGATTCCAGCAGAGCACCTCTGGATGGCCAGTGAGCGTAGGCCTGTGGCTCACTGCTCTGGTCCCTGGCCATCATCCCTGTCTGTCAGGATCAGAGCTCTAAGGCTGATTTACAGAAAAGATTAACAATGAAGGTTGAGGGAGCCATTGAAAATCAACATTCATGTATAGCAATATATCTTCATAAAGAAAAGGTGAATTCCTTAGGTTTTGTTGGGAGATTTGGGGAGGTTGAGGGACTTTTGGGGGGGGGGGAGAATGGGATTACTTTATTATTTGTATTACACAAGGAAAATTAGACAGTGGAATGACCATCAAGCATACACTTAAGAATTGTTGATTCATATGACTAATATGAGAAACCAATTTCCATGAGTTAGAGTTTCTCATGCCAAACAATTCAGCAGAAAAAGATTATCTTTTTTTAAAAACCATATTTGAAGAAATCCAATGCAAAATGCTTTGGGGAAACCTAACGGGGAGAAAGGGGACTTTAATATGTCCAAAGTCATACAGTTTCAGGTATGATTAGATGCAGGTATGATGAGGGCTTTCTATCTCTTAGCTTTGTTTCTTCACTACTTCTTCCATGTGGGAAATTCCCAGGAGTTTCTGATGCATATCTTGCCATCTTCAGAAATCACCTTACTTTCTCTAAAGTGTCACGCCAACTCTGGGACTCTGTGGACTCATTTGAGCCACAGGCCCATCTCTGAGCGATGTATCTCCAAGAGACTCTCCATCCATAAGAGAGAGCTGGCCCAGCAGGACTCGGCTGCTTAAGGGAAGGGTCGGTGGTTCCCAAGAGTTACAGATCTTCAAGAGTCTGATTAGTGAATACCAAAAGGCCGGAAGAGCAAAGGGTCCCTCGGTAGCAGACAACCTCCTACATAAGGTTTTTTGGCCCTCCCCCTGCACTCATCACCATCATAGGGACACATAGAACCCAGTTTTCACCAGTCCAGTCTCAAGTCCTCTACACCCCCCAAAACAAATCCCCACACATGTTTGAAGATCTTAGTTACAAACCGCGTTAGCATCTAATGATGAGTTTGGGAAACTCAGAGAAGATTTAAAACAGAGTCCTATAAAGGGAAAAAGCAAGAGAGGTGGTGAGCAAGGGTAGGCGTTGGGTCATAGTATAATATGGAAAAAAAGAGACAAAAGAAAACAAGAACAGAAGCTCCAGGGATTGCAGAAGACTTTTAGATGGATGGTCCCTGAAGACCCTCTGCTCCTACACGCACACGTGCACACACCCGAGTGAGCATGCACACACATCAGCAGGCACAAGTGAGACTTGCTTCAGCATTTCTTATACAAAGCAGGAACTCTATGGAAGGCTGAATTACTAATTAGCAGCCATCAGGCAGTCTCCTGGCACAGGTCCGAGTTGACTCAGCCCTGTTGTCTTGTCCCCACAGGGGAGATAAAACACAAGAGATCATGTGACTAGTTAAAGGGACAGTGGAAGTAACTTCTGAAAACAGCATTCCAAAAAGCCTGTTTGGTTTCTAGCACCATCTAAGGAAACTTCCTCTGTCTTGGGGTTAGCTGACCCCATGCTCTGTCTCCACTGGGACAGCTACCATCTTAAGCAGTAGGCTTGCAGCATCGGGACTCATGTTTGGACCTTTGAAGGGGTCAGAGGCCAAAGTGCACATGACAAGCGGAGGCGATTATAACCACGTAGAAGGTGTGCATTCAAGTACACTCTTTCTTTGAATCCACAATTTGTGAACTTTTTACATGAGGATTTTCCCAGATTGGGGCTCTACATCGTGAAATTTGCTTTTCACAGCACTAATGGCATATTACTACAAAATCTACTCAGTACAGTAGAACAGACTCAAGAGAGATGGTGGCAAATCGTTTCATGGATGGAGAATTATTTTTTAAAAAAACTGCCCCAAACAGTTCTTTTTCCTCTTTAGCTTGCACTTTCTCCAAATTATATGTAATCATTCACAGAGCTACTCTTCAGCAATGCCTTTTTGATTTGTTTTATACTACCAACAATTGTTGACATCAAAAATTCCATTCATCTAAACATATATGTGCAAAGCTGTTTCCTTGAGACAGTCCAGACCCAGAGAGTTGTATCCTGCGAGGGAAACGAGCGAACAAGTATCCCCATGAATATGTCTTCCATTCCAGTCA
The DNA here is from genome assembly GCA_004024765.1 of Zapus hudsonius. Classification (NCBI taxonomy): domain Eukaryota; kingdom Metazoa; phylum Chordata; class Mammalia; order Rodentia; family Dipodidae; genus Zapus; species Zapus hudsonius. The sequence goes on along the minus strand of PVHP010002826.1, from coordinate 30,765 downwards.
TTCTAGAAACGGTCCTCTTCCTGTGGCCAGAGGACAATGGAAAATTGTCTCAAAGCTTTCCTTCTTCAAGAAGCACTATGGGGACCTTCAGAATCTTCAACTCTCAACAACACTGTGGTCTAGCGGGATTAATTCACTGACAAAGTAGCTTTGAATGCTTCCCTTGTGGGAAGTCCAGTTCTGGGGGTGTATAATGCTTAAAACAGTGCCAAGGCCAACAGTTAGGAATTAAAGAATGGGAAGGGGGGACAAAAAGGAGGGGGAAAGGAAGAGGGAGGGAAAAGAAGGAGAGAAGAAAGGAGGAGAAATGTTTTGGAATCATTTCTCAGAAGACTTTTCCTTCTTCAAATCATTCTCCAATGTTTTCTCAGACCATTGCACTACACCAACGGCATTTTATTCCAGGTGAAAGACAGGAGGAAAAAATGTTCCATTTGTTCCATAAACTTAACAAAAAGAAAGAAGAGAAAAGAAAACCTTTGCTCATACCTAGGACTCTTAAGCTCGGAAAGCTGAATAAGGCAACAGAAACCCAAGTCTGCCATCAGCAAGTTAATGAGTTCAGCCCATAACTGCACAGTGGGCACAGAGACAGGTCAGTGGCAAGGTGACAAGAGCCCAACATAGGACCCAAGCTATGGCTGGTGTGAAGGAAATTCCTCTGCCGTTTCTACAATGAGCCTCTCCTCCTCATCTGCCCCCTTTTGCCTGAGAATGTTAGAAATTTCAGCCAACTAGGTGAACTATTTTTAGAGAGAGCAGAATTCCTACTTGAGTCCCATGTCCTACCCAAAGTGATCAGACTTCAAATGTCCTTGTTCTGAATGTGTGTGTGTGTGTGTGTGTGTGTGTGTGTGTGTGTGTGTGTGTGTACACATATGTGGAGGTCAAAAGAAAACCTAAAATATTTGTCCTCTGGTTCCTTTGGTTTCGTCTGAGGTAGGATCTTGTTGTTTGTGGCTGCATTCACCAGGCTAGCTCACTCAGAACTTGAGGATTCCTCCATCTCTGCCTCCCTTCTCTCTGAAGTCACTCTGGGATTACAGGCACTCATGACACATGTCTGCTTCCTGAGGCTTCTGGGGAATCTGAACATGGTTTGTCAGCTGTGTACAGCAAACGCTTTACCCACTGAGTGATCTCATCAGCCCCAAACTGTCCTTTTAAAAATAAAAATCCTTGGGCTGGAGAGATGGCTCAGCAGTTAAGGTGCTTGCCTACAAAGCCTAAGGACACAGGTTCAATTCCCCAGTACCCACGTTAAGCCAGATGGACAAAGTGGTATATACATTTAGAGTTCATTTGCAGTGGCTGGAGGCCCTCACATGCCCTTCCTCTCTCTGCTTAAAAATAAATAAAAATATTTTTTTAAAAAGAAAAGAAAGCCTTGAATATGGCCATCAAAGCCTTCAGACCTGGCTTTTACTTCTCTGGTCTTTGCCTTATTCCTGTAACGCTGTAAGCCAGGACCTTCCTGTTCCTGTCTGATGCTAGATCCGCCAACCCAAGAGATCTTGGCACAGTCTGGTTTTTCTTCCTGCCCACTACCCTCCAGCTTGTCCTGCCTCAGTGATCACCTCTCTGTACACAATGCACTCCTTGAAGGGAGTGAACCACACTTCCTAAAAGCCGGGTAATAGTAATTAAGAAATTCTCATCAAATTGTGAAATGAGTGTAGTTAACATATTTAATGCTGAATTTACAATATTCCTCAGTCTCCAAGTTTTGAAAGTGATGACGACAACAACATCAAAATAATGTTCCCAGCTTTCCAGAGTTCACAGCCACACTCCAAACTACCTCTCCCCCCCAGGTCCTCTACTATACTATACTATACTATACTATACTATACTATACTATACTATACTATACTATACTATACTATACTATACTAACAGGTGGCACACACAGACCCCTACACCCACAATTCCCCATATGCATCCTCATTTCAAGTAGAACCCCATTCATTCTTCCTATGTGTAAGGGCTTAAGTTACAGCACACACCTTGCCAAGAGGAGTCAATCAAGGGCTTTTGAGAGCAAACAAAGGCTAACTTCCTTCCTGTCTCATCCAGAAGTGGGAAACACAAAACTGGAGTCTGAAGGGTCCAAGAACATTAAATGCCGTCCATCTGGGATGAAGAAGTGGACAGGAGGGAGACCAGCCCTCAGGATGGGAGGTCCTTGGTTGGGTTTGGCTTTCCTTATACTATCTCTCGCCCTCCTGCCTTCTGATTTTTGGTGAATGAGTAATAAAAGTTTATCGTGAATGAATGAAGGCGTTAGTCACAATCCTGGTCCTCCAGGGAAAAGGGGGGAGGGAAGAGACACGCTAGAGAAAGCTTGGGAAGGAACCTGAGTGGTGTCATCCTAAGGGGGCCCTTGTGTAACGCAGCTCAGTGGGCAGAAGGGGGCGCTGGAGTGCAACCTATTTGGAATGCAAATCCAGGGCTCCCTGGCCCTCAGCAACTCTGCCGCCCATGCAGGCCGTGCACACAATCCAGACTGGTGTCGTCAATGTGACATTCAACATCCAGCTCGGCAAAGAAAGGAAAGGGGTGCTAATCCTACTGCAAGGGGGTTCAGCTCACCCTGCCCAGTGACCATCACTGGATGGATGTGCCCCTGGGGCCATGAGAGGGAGACCATGACATTGAGGGAACAGGGGTGGAAGTGGGAGGAAGGAAGGAAAAAAGAGAAAGAAGGAGGGAGGGAGAGAGGGAAGAAAGGAAGGAAGGTGTGAAGGAAGGGAAGGGATAGAAAAAGGCTTTCTGGGCACACCTGTGCACAGCAAGAAAGGGTTGCAGAGACACATGAGGAGGAAATGAGAGCTAGAGGGACACCATTTTGGTTCAACTTCCCTAGAGGTAGGACAAAAGACTCAGGGCCCAGGGCCACCGTCCCAGAAGCAAGCCAGCTGGGACTTTTATTTCCTGACAGAGTCAGGTGTTCATGCTGCCCAACAAGTTCTCCGGCTTTCTCTTGACTCCAGCCAATTCCTGTCGCTTCGACTGGAGCTCCCAACACTCATCAAAAACACGATTTAATTACATCTCCGGGAAAAAAAAGAAGAAGAAGAAAAGAAAAGAAAAAGGGAGGAGTGTAAACATGACTCCTTTTTATCTCCTGATACATCTGGACAAGTAGACAATGTGCTAAAACAAAATAAATCTCCCCTGACAGCCACATCAAAGAGTTCAGCAAGGGGCTTGCAGCTACTTATGGTTCAGGAATGCCGTTGCTAGGCATCGGCCTACGACTTAGCAGCCCCTGCAAGAAATGCTTTTTTCTTTCTTTTTCGGGGGAGACGAGGAAAGTTAGGGAGTGGGAACCAGCCTGCAAAAGGAGATTGGGGATTTGGGGGGGATTTTTGGAGCTTAAAATGAATTGTGGGAAGAAAAGAAGGCTTGTGGGGTTTCCCTGTTGACACACTGTCTATGTTTTTATAAAGGTGGCCTGTGGAAACCTTCCAGAAAAGGTTATTTGGGACTTTTAGAATGGGATGAGCGTTTAAAAGCACTTGTATCCAAGTGTTCAGCAGACTTCTCTTGGTGAGAAGAGTCTGATGCTAACTCCGGGTCTCAGGGAAGCGCTCACATCCCCCAAAACAAGAAAGAAAACTCCTTGAGCCTCCATAAGAAGTCACCCCAAGTTTACAGACCACACACCTTTTCCCCCTAGAATGCAAGAATGTAGCATCTAGTCCAGGGAACACAAACAGAATATGGAAACAGACTCCCCTTACCGCTGAAAGAATCAAGTGTGAGCTCACAAGCAGAGGGCAAGGCAATGACGTACATGCAGCCAGCTGCCCAGGCAGTGTCACTGGCCAATACCACATGGAACTGACCCCAAAACCTGGTGACACCTTCAGTCTTTTCTTCCCATCAGCCCCTGGGAGAGACTCAAACAGATGTGATGGATGTCTGTCTGCCTGATGTTCATCCCAAGAAGAGCCATTGGGGAAATTTTCTTTTTTTCTGGTTTTTTTTCCCCCCAACATACCCTCAGATGGGTATGTTCCATTCAGCAAGGCTATGACTGAACTTGGTATGGTGAAGGATGTTCCAAGAGGGCCCAAGGGTGTTGGGGAAGAAAAGGCCAGTTCAAACCAACCCACCAGTTCTCAATACACAGCAGACAATGCTATGTCCTTGACAAAGAGGCAAGTAGATGCTGATCTAGGGAGGCCCTGGGCATTTTTAGTAAACTACTTGCTATTTTCCTTTCTTGTGTGAAAAGGAAACAGAATCAGAACTGCTGTGATCCCTGCACAGGAAAACCCTCCACGACATGAACCACGACCAAGTGTGGGATATTGCACGAATAAATAACACTTACCATTATCTCTAGCGTGATCGTATTTATTAAACGGTGACGGAGGGCAGCGGTAACCATTTTTATTGTCCCATATAGCTCCTATTTTCTAATTAAACAAAAGGTTATTTCTACTGTTAACATAGCCATTTGTCTAAGTTGGGGCTTGCGTAAAACCTTTTTTTGCCAAGCATGACAGAATGGAAGAAATTAGGCTCTGCGGTGCTTTTTGTTTTTTTGGTTTTTAATTTCGCATGCTGAGTTGCTACTTAGAAAGCTCCGTGGGTTCATAATCAAAGCATGAGGCCATTGTGTCGGGCATTCATAAATAAACTTGGACAGTTTTTCCTAAAGCATGATGAAGCAAGCTCTTAGTCCTACCCTCTAGTAACCATCCAAGGGCAATGATCTGTATTATTAAACATATAGGTCAAGCCAGCTTGCATGTCTCTGTCCTGTGGGAAGGTTTAGAAGCTGCTCTAACATTCCCGAGATCTGTTCTGTGGTTCCTAATTACTCCTCCTGGTAGCTTTGGATTTCAAAGGAGTCCTCTCACATATATGTAAAAATTTATAAGTGGTTTCTTACACTGGCGTGAGTTATTTCCTTCTTGTCTACAATGGTACAAGATACTGATTAGAAAAATGCACTAATTTCACTGACAAGGATAATACTGACTTCATAATTTCTGCACTGTGTCTTCCATAATCTTTAGAAATGCGTCATTTCTATATCTGATTTGGTGATTTAAATGGGGAAGAGGGGCATTGGGGAACTGGGAATAACAACTCATTGTTTGTTAAATTAAATAACGTAACACTTTATGGACAATAAAAAAATTTCAATATAGCTCTGACTATAGGGCCATCTTCCCCCCCACCCCACCCCACCACTGAACATCTTAAAATATGATTTGGTTTACCTCTGAAGTTGCCTGTATGTAACATAAGGGGTGCAGGGGAAGAGGCTCTGCTCAATGAGTATAGCTTATCTTTTAGTTCTCCAAACAAGCCTATGCAGCCCATAGGGTATTGGATAGTGGTAGGCTTCAGGAAACCACGCGCCAGGATTCCAGAACAGAATTCCATCCTAATTCTACATTCCTAACTCCTCTCGACTCAAGAGCCAGGCTCTTTGCATCATTGAGGGAGGCAGAAACCCGACTAGTAATGCATGCTCTGGGGGTGGGGGTGGAGAGCAGTGAACTCAAGTAGAGTATGGGAGGGCATCGAAACCATTGTTCTAAGTAGCACCAACCAAACTAAGTCATGAGAGACTGTGTTTGTTCTAGAAGAGAGAGATGCAACCCAAGTAGCTCCTTTGATTTGCACATATGAAGCATGCTGGGGAAATATGACCAGCCCCGCTACATGAGATGTTGTTAACAGAGATGCAGAGAGTCTTCCCCAACAACTGATAGATTTTTGTCATGATCAATGGATGATAATATCCTGACTTTATATAAAAAAAACTTTCTTCTTTTCTTCCCATTGAGCAACTCGCTCCCTATTCTTAAGTAATTTATAGTTTGATTTTAATTATGTGTCAAGAACCCCTAGTGCCCCCCCCAAAAAAAAGTAGATGCATATTTTTCCTGGGTCTCAAAATAAGTCTCCAGGCCTCTCTAGGCACTGGTCCCATATGTGATGATCACAGACCTCACCGTTTATTTTTAATCTTAAATATTTATAATTCTTTAAATACAACCAGTCAAATGCATCCACAGGTGTAGAGTTAGTCACAGATGAGTTTCTACTGAAAACACTCATTTGTTTTCTTCATTCCCAATTCTACCATTACATGCCTTCTGTATAAGGAAGAGATGGTCGGATGGTAGGGTGTGCTATGCTGACTTACTGCCCCTGGGGCTCAAAGGATTTACGTATTTTCCTCATTTCTTGGAGAATGGCTCTGGACTGGGGGAGATGGAAAATATCGTTTCCTCTATACATCTATAATGCAAGAAGAAGAACACGTTGAGCCATTTTATCTATATTCTGATCCTATCATATGAGCCAGGCCTCCGTGGATGGGTACAATGAAGATGCTCTTTCTTAAGGACAAATTCATTCATGCCCACAACTGGCCAGGAGGCAGCTCCTCCTGTGCTTTATGATGAAGACAGCAGACTAAAGACTATTGAAGAAGGCCTCCACCCTCCTAAGGCCAAGGTTTAGCCTCTAGGAAATGGAAGTTAGTCTACAGGGATGATCCCCACCAAGGAAAGGATGGTCAAAGACATCCTAAGTGACCATCCACTGTTTAAAGAGTCACAAAAAGGATAGGAGCACAAAGCCCACATATGTCCACTTCACAGTATTTGTCTACTAGCCTCTGGGTCTGGACACAGGCCTACACAGTAGAAACAGAAGGTCTTTTGGGTCTATGATTACCTGGAAACCATTAGATAAGGTACCTAGGTGAACAAAACTGGCATAGCCTCACCTCTAAAGAAATGAATACGTAAATCTGGCATTCAGGGTTCTTGACAGAAAAGCAGATTTTAAAGATTCTATCAGTCATGCCAGCTCTCAGAACCATGATAGCCCAGAAAATCACATAGGTACATAGGTAACACTTGTGCATACAGGCGCACGCACGCCACACACACACACACACACACACACACACACACACACACACACACGGCTCTTCCTCCTCCACCAGATGCTCCTATAGTGTATTGAAAGAACAATTTCTATCTGGCCCCATTCTAGGTCCCATTGCCTTATTTAGGACAAACTGGCCTTAGCTTTAAAATGAGTGATTAGAAAATTGGAGTGTCACAGTACAACACTCCATTTTCTGGAGCCATAAAGAAAATGAACAAGACTGTGGCCATCTGTAGCCTTCAAAGAAGGCCTTATGCTAACAGCTAGAAAGCATGAAACCAGAGGAAACTAGGTAACAATGAGAGTTGGAGATAAGAAGAGAGGCCTCAGGCTGGAGCGGTGACTCAGTGGGTAAGGTGCTTGCCTGCAAAGCTTAAGAAGTCCCGGTTGGATTCCCCAGCACTCACATAAAGCCAGAGGCACAAAGTGGCACATGCATCTGGAGTTCCTTTGCAGTGGCTACAGGCCCTGGCATGCCCATTTTCCCTCCCCCCCTCATATCCTTGCAAGTAAATGAAAAGAGAGAGAGACCTCATTACACCCTTACCACAGAATCACAGAACACCTGTTACAACATAGAAAGATATGCTTCACAATAGAAGGAATTCTAGAATGTGTGGTTATAAGGCGCAGCCCAAGATGTCCCTTGGACTACATCTCTCCTTGGGGACACTGTTCTTTCAAGGTTCATAGGGAGCACAGGACTCAGTGGCTGCCTGAGTTAAAGCAGATAACAACTCTACAGCAGCTAAGAAGCCATTTCTCCTCCCAGCCTTGTGAGTTAGGCCCCAGTAGAGGCCAGACACACTTAAGGTGCTCAGCCCTGTTTAGTTAATAAGTAAAAGACAAATGGAGAGACAGAGAGGGGACAGCCATCTCTGATGACTTCTGTCTTCTTGGCCTTCTCCACATTCAGCTAAAATGGCCTGGGATTCTCCAGCATGCGGCTGGTCCCATCCAGCGCCTTGGCCATGGGGGGGAGGAGGGCAGAGATGTTAGCATGATGTTTTACTCCGCAGGCACGCACCCGCTCTACTTGACTGAGCCTGCACCCTGTAAGCAGATCATATGATCAGCGATCACAAGTTAAACTGCTTTTATTGGTTGAAGGCAAGCATGGTGGGCCGGTGGCCGGCGGCTCGCACGCGGCTGTGTGTAAGACAAGGAGAGGTTACGTCCAACAGGCAGTTAATGGCTCATACCAGCAAGCCCCCGACTTCAGTGGGCACATGCGGCTGAATTTTAAAAAGCTAAATGACCTTGCAGCTGGGAGTTCTAACTATGTGCTTTTACCTATTTGTACCTGGCTAAGTAAACATCTGCAGCATGCCAAGGGGCCCTGAAAGCACTGTTGTAGCCATAGGCTAATCCTTCTCTCTGGATGAAAGACTTCAAAACAAAGCAGGGGTGGGGGGGAGATCATTTTCTGCCTCAAGGAGCACCAAGGTAAAGGGGGCCAAAGGTGATAATGACTTCCATTTCTTCTAACGCTCAGAAATCACCGAGTTCCAGTCCTAACCAGCTGCCCATATTTAGAAATGTATTTTTCAGGAAGCATGGCACAACCATCCAATTCCAGACACAGAGAACGGTGGTTGGCAGAACCAAACAGAACCACCTCTCTATATGGAAGGGACAGCTCCAGGCCTGACCTGCTGCCCAAAGAGACTGCATCTCCCAACTGCAGTCACTCAGGGTCCAAAGACTGACCTTGGCTCTTTTCTGCTCTAACCTCAAGTCTGCAGGGCAGTAATTCATGCCATGGTGCCCGGGCCTTCACCCACCAATTCCCCACCCATACCTCCTGCTCTGGGTTGACTGATAACCTCAAGGCTCATAGTTCAGGGCCCTTTGGATCCTTTCGAGAGAGGCAGGACTGCTGGAGTCTCTCTCAAACAGACTAGCCACCCCAATGCCTCCCAAAGAGTGGAATATTTGTGATTTACAACATGAGGAGAACTTTGGTAATGCTGTTATTTTAAGGACTCGTCAATCAGTTGAGATTAAGATAACATTTATTGCAACATAAACTAAGCTTGCCATGAGAACAGACAGAAGATATCTGTGGAACATTTAAGATAGTTCACAGACCATGAATCAATAGAGGCCTGTTTGCTGGGGCAAGAAGAGCCTTGGACTGATAGCCAACAGCTCCAGACTGTGGCTCCGCTCTCCCATGCGCACTGTGAGCTTGACACTTTGCTGTTCTGCACCTGAGGTCACAATCCCTTCTTCTACAACGCTGCTGAGCTCCTACTCTGGGTCAGGGTCCATCTCTCTAGGCCTGCAAGTAAGCAGGCGGAGTGAGATGTTATCAGGTGTGTCATTCGTGCATGGACATGAACTAGTCAACAAGAAAAGCTCTGAATGTAGCCACCATCTGCTGAGCCAAACTGATCTTAAAATGACCACAAATACTTTCTTCCCTGTGATTCAGTTAATATAGGTCGGCCTAATGAGGCTGGTTTATGTCCATGAGAGAAAACAGCACTCTTTGGTCCTATATACAGTTTTAATAAACTTTATTAAATTTCCATTGATCCATATGCAAAAATAACTTGTTTACAATTTGAACCCAGCCTACTAAATGGTGTCTAATTCGATAAAAGAGGAGGCTGAGAAACAGCAGCTGTATGGTTATTAACACATTATGCCATTAAAAATAAAAAAAAAAAACCCTCTCAACAGTTGGGTTTGAGGAAGAAGTCAAAGTTAACCCTTTGAACATCCTCAAATGAGAGAACACAAGTTCATTTACACCGGAAAACCAGGGACTTGAGAGTTTCTTGTTGATGGATGAATGAATGCTTGTCTGCGGCTTCCCTGCTCAGCCCTCCAGGTAACACCTCCAAACATGTAAACTCGGCCTCAGGCAGCAATGGCAACATCGTGCCAGGCTTCAGAAGGATGCCTTGATCCTTGAGATCATCTGCATGGCATCCAGTATTTTTGGTACTTAAATTGTGTGGCTTCTACAGAAACCAATGACCCAGCAAGGGTCAGGGCAGAGCCCTTTTCAGTCAACCGCGATTGATTGATCGGATCTGTAATCCAACCAGTCAATTAATAACGAGTATCACTGAATACTAAGTAAGGTAAAGTCCTCAATCCCAAATTATATACTGGAAAGAAAAGGAGATGCAATTAAGAGCTGTGAAAAGCTGGACAGCGGTGACAAGTGAGAAGCCCATTACATAATTCTGAGGATTCACTGGGCCCAAAGAAAAGAGGAGAGTGAAGATTAATAAAGAGAAGGCTTCTGAAAGAAATGGATTAGGCTGGGCCTTTTTGAAAACAAAGTAAAAGGTAGGGTTTCGGTGAGTGCCTGTAGAGAAATCAAGGGTCCTGAAAGAATCTCAGTGGGGGACTACGTAGGGTTGGAGAAGGTAGGGCTGAGATCACTTACCCAAAGAGGGTGTGGATGGGAGAGACTTGGGATACTGCTCACAGTGGCAAGAGGTCCTGAAATACCCCCCCCCTCTCTCTCACACACACACACACACACTCTCTCTCTCAAATAAATAATAAAAGGGGCTAGAGAGACTGCTCAGTGGTTAAGGCGCTTGCCTGCAAAGCCTAACAACCCAGGTTCAATTCCCCAGCACCCACGTAAAGTTAGATGCACAAAGAGGTATATGCATTTGGAGTTTGTTTGCAGTGGTGCTCCCATTCCCTGTTTCTCTCCTCTCTCTTTGTGTAAATAAATATTTTAAATAATAATAATATCCTTTTGGAACTATTTTTGGCTGTGCATGCCTATAACCCAGCACTCAGGAAGCTAAGGTAGAAGCACTTTCAGTTGAAGACCAACCTGGTCTATAAAACAAAATACTGTCTCAAAAAAAATGGAAAAATTTTGGTTCAACAGATGGTAGCTCCCATTCATGCACGCTTTTCTCTGTGTTAATTCATTGGCAGGTACATGCTGATTTCAGGTGATGACCTTGGTATAAACAAGGGAATGACTGAAAATATGTAGGTGAACCTTGGAGTCAACCAAGATAGCAGTGAAAGTGAACTAGACAGGACGCTTTGCTCGGCAGGGTTGGTCTGTCCAACTCCTTCATGGTTGTAGGTGTTTCTTGAACAGCACCACACTAAAGCCGTCCTGAACTCCCGGTCTTACTCCTTCTATGACAGTCATCATTCACGTCTTCAACAAGGAGGTGTGTAGTTCTGTTCAATAGGGCCATCGGGCTGGAGAGATGGCTCAGCGGTTAAGGTTAAGACACTTGCCTGCAAACTGGGGTTCGATTCCCCGGGACCCATGTGAAGCCAAATGCACAGAATGGTGCCTGCACCTGGAGTTCATCTGCAGCGGCTGGATGCCCTGGCATTCTCAGTCTATTCTCTCTCCTCCCTCTCTCCCTCTCTCCCTCTCTCCCTCTCAAGTAAATAAACTTTTTTGAATAGGACCATCACAAATTTTGCCTACCATTACCCCAAATCCTAGGTTTGCCACCTACAAACTCAACACCCTCATCCACATAATACTTCTTCAAATACTTGAAAGAAGGTTCCGTATATTACGGTAACCTCATCTATTCTAGGCCGAGTATTTCCAAGACACTTAACAGCCTCCCTTGCCTGAACACACCCATTGGTGTTGCTATGTTCCTTAAAACGTGAAACCATGAGCTGAACCTAGTCCTCTGGGTGACATATGAGCCATGTGAATTTTAGGAAGACACTGAAATGGACAGGAGCAAGCAGCACCATTCTATACTGTGGCCCCTGACAGCACACTCCAAACCTCAGTCAAACAAAATACCCGGATGCCCGGGACCTAAAACACTGCTGAGCCATAGCTCTCAAGTGCATGTACCCATGATATTTTTTTCTTTTTTAATACAGAGCTAGGACTTCAAACTTACATTCCTATTAAATTCTGTCTGGCAACTTTTTTAGCTTGCTGAGACCACTTGGAGCCAAGACCTAAGTCTCTTGCATGACCGGTCCTCCTTAACTCTACATTTTGAAATTTAGTAAACAAAGCCCTTTCCTAGCTCCTTACAAGTTATTGATAAAAATGTTTACTACTGTAGGAACAAGAAGAGATTCAAGTCTGTAGCTGATGTACAGATGAGGCCTAAAGGCTTAGGAGAGAAGACGGTTCACATTTTCTTTCAGCAGATGTGAAGCTAGACACCAAGGAATGACTTTACTAGTATAAAGGTAAATACTTAGATGAGCTATGTTACTTGTCTTTTTTCCCCCTAAAACTTATGAGCATTAATTCTGGAGCAATTATCCAGGGAAAGAGTTTCCAATAGGATCTCTCCCACATTAAGGAAGTTAAAGAGGCAAACCCAAAACTCTTGAGGTAAGCCTACAGCTCTTGGAAGGATGAACAGCCTGAAGATGAAAGATCCAAGTTCACCTTGATCACTGGCCAGCTTACAGTATGTCTTCTCCCAAGAGTTTACCAGGACAGTATGAACAAATGTCTTTACGACCAACACTGCAACATCATGCTTGTGAACAGCTTCCTACAAGGCAAGGGGCAAGGTGTACTCACTGTAGAAACTCATTAAAGCATCATTAAGAACAAGACCCAAACAACCTCCAAATGTCACCTTTGACTGAAGAACGGCCACCATACCCAAGAGGAAGGTGAGCTGCTTCATTATGAGTGATACGAAGCTAAGTATTACAGTGCAACAAAATAGACCCTGAACAGATAAGGGGTCCTGAGATATTTCTCAAAGATAATTGTGAGGGATGCAGGGCTGCCTGAACTGGTTTTCTTGCATCGGCTGGCATCATATCTAAAAAAGATAAGGTAACATGGAAACCTTATCATGTTTGCAGAAATCATAGATGACCCTGCCACATGTGGCCTTTGGTACATTAATTTGACTAATTACAGAGACCCCTAACTCCTAATGATTCTCTCCCTAAGGCTCAGACTCGGAGAACCAAGACATGTATCTGGTGAAATGCTAAAGGGTATCTTATAAAAGCTAAATTATGGTACCAGCTGACCTAGCCCAAACCACCTCCAGTCACCTATGTGATACCACTAGGAAGACAGTTAGGGACAAAATTCGTAAGTGACATCTATCCAAACAGGAATACTCCTTGCATAATTCCTCAGACATTCCTAAATATTTCAACAAAATTAACTTACTTTGGTAGCTTTCTCAGTCCCATGAGCACCATAAGGCAAGCAGTATTCCACTTCTTTCATAGATATGGAGCTGAAGAAATCAACACTGGCCCACAGTGATGAAATACACAGTCTTGCATTTTATTTTCTTTACAAATGTGAAATCATAGTAATAGGAGCTATTTTGCTTCCAAATTTCAAATCGGTCTCTTGTAATCACGTGCGTGCCTGGTCCAGCCGATGGAATTTCTCTATACTAACTGCCCAGTGACAAATCTACAAGTCAACTGTTACACAGGCTTTCTGTTGTCTGTCAAAACAGGCTTGTATGGAATCCTCAGCACAACCTACTTTAGAAACATCGGAGTACCACAGCGCATGAGTCGAGAATTATCCAGTACTATTGCGGGACTTGTCACTAAGAACACCATGAGTTGATAAAAAATGGAAACAAAGCCTACCATTAATTCATCAGCCTCGTCAATCTTCATTAGGAATAAATACACACAAACTTGCTGTTGTATTTCCAGGCACCACAGAAGCCAAGATGCTGCACACCTGACCACACTCCATGCCAATTGCCCATTCATTACAAGAGAACAACTCTGACTACAAGCAACATGGTGAGGGTAAAACATAGAGAAGTGTCTTGAAGATGGGGTTCCTCTCACCTCCCCAGCTTTCTGAACCTGGCTGGACACTGCTAAGGTGGACCTAAGACATCATTTTCCCATCTGAAAAACTATGGGTGCAAGGATCACCTTTGGGTCCCTCAGTGGGTTTACTATGGAAAGCGCATGGGATATCTCACTGGAAGCCTCTCTGCACGTCCTTCTTTAAAAGAAGTAAAACACAGTCTTATCTCTGTGAGTGTTTAATGCAGGCTGCTGGGTAACCTTGTATTGACCTCGCCTGGCCTGTACCAGATAATTTAATGCCACTATCATCATTAGTAAACATCTACCAAGGACCTGCCAGGGGCTTAATTACACTTTGACTAGAATGCTCCTCTGACGTTTCCATGTGTATGTGTCTGGTCTTCTTTAAGTAACAGTGCTTACCCAGGGACAAGAAGCCATACCTACAGGTACATAATTTAACCTCTGTGTGTGTGTGTGTGTGTGTGTGTGTGTGTGTGTGTGTGTATGAGTATAGTCAACTCTCAATTAAGAGAGAACTTGATTGTATGGAAAAACCAAAGAAATACAGATGTGGCCAAAGCAACTAAGTTTAAATCTCTCATTAAAAAAAAGATTATTTTAAAGGAACAGACGCAGCAAGGATCAGCAGCCCTTCCCTGTGTAATTTCATATAGAAGGATGTTTAATGTGGGGGGAAATAAAACACCTACCAAAGGTCTTAATCAAGCTATTCCACTTAAGAACATTAATGCTAAGTATGCAAACGTTCACCTGACTGATCATTAAGGTATCAAGAACTAATTTCCCTCCTTTTAAGAGCTTGTATGTCACATGTCACCCCTTGGGCCTTTGAGAAATGCATTTAAATGCCTAACTGGGAGGAAGAAAAAGCATTCCAGACAGCCAGGTGTTAGTGATTCAGCCATTAAAACTTCAGTGATAAAATATCCCCCACAATTGTAAAACATTTCAGTCATTAGAAGATCATAAATAGATTAAGATGACAGTTTAAGTTATTATGACAGCATGTGTATAAAATGTACATTGCTTATCACAATACTCCAGATGATTGTGCTTCTGATGATCTGAGTTAAAGATGTGCATGTGTTATTTATTTTAAGAGGGACAAAGGGAGGTAGGAGGACGCAGCACACAGAGTGGAAGTCCTGGATGTCACCTCTATCCTTGGCCACAAAGGAACGTTAGATTTGTTTTACAGTAACACTCGCTGGTCACTCCTTGAGCAACAATAGATATTTGTCTCACGGTGGAGGATGAGGGTAGACACTAAGAGAGAATGACCTTCAAAAGTCAACAAGTTTGTAACCATCACCTGAAATGTCATGGCAACTCACTCCTTGTTTTTTCACCTCATTGAAGGTCTTTGTTCAAGTTCAGTATTGATGCCCATCTAAGAATAGAAAAGAAGTTCATGACTCTTCGTGTCCCACATGCTCATGACTAGTTCTCAAAGTTACCTGGTCTTATCATCACTACGTGTTAATGAGTGGAGGGTGCCTTCGCCTTGAAGGTATGTCATCCCCTTTTAGGAAGTTTGGGGATTCTTCAAAAGTTAAAGATGTCCACCTGGCCATCATAAAAAATGTGAGGCTTCAATGGCCATTTATTTCTTATTTATTTAATGTGAGAAAGGACGGGAGAGGCAGAAAGAGACAAAGAAAATGGATGCACCAGGGTCTCTTGTCATGGCAAACAAACTTGCTTGACATAGGCATTGGGGAATTGAACCCTGGCCAGCAGTCTTTGTAAGCAAGGGTCTTTAACCACTGATCCATCTTGCCACCTCTTTAGTAATCATTTCATATGACAGAAAAGAAACAAACTGTATGGCACTTATTGAGAAGATGGCTATAAGAAATCAACTATTAAGAATAATTTCATTTTACATGGTGGTTCATACCTGTAATCCCAACACTTGGGAAGTGAAGTCAGGAGGATTGGGAGTTCAAGTCCAACCTGGGCTGAATAGCAAGGCCCCGTCTCCAAAATAATTCAGTCTTACTGTAAGCCTGTGCATTTCAACTCAGCCTTACCAAAGAAGCAAATTCATTTATTCATTGAGTCATTTAAGGAAATGTTTGCTAGGGCTAATGGACTTGATCACATCTATAAACCAGCAGAAGGATGAGGCCCGCTAGGAAGATTACACCAAGCCGCTGGTCAATGTGGCGTCATACTGTGTGTCCAGTTCTGCTTCTGATTTCAGTAACTCTGAGAAAGTTACCAAGGACAGGGCTGAAGAGATGGCTTAGCGGTTAAGGCATTTGCCTGCAACACAGAAGGACCAGAGTTCAATTCCCTAGTGCCCATATAAAGCCAGATGCACAAGAGGTCGCATGTGTCTGGAGTTTGTTTGCAGTGGCTGGAGGCCATGGTGTGCCCATTCTCTCTGTGTGTCTGCCTCCCTGCTTCTCTCTCTTTCTCTTTCTCTCTCTTTAATAAATAAAATATTTTTTTAAAAAGTTACCAAGGACAGGCATATGAACATGGACGTTCACATAGAGTTAGGAATGGTTGCAATTTAATTTTGTTTTGAGGATTTAAAAATATTTACCAGGATTAGAAAAGTGGGAATATCATTCCCATCCATCAGAGAGCAAATATAAACAGTCCCTTAGCATCAATCCCCAAGCTCCTTGCTATAGGATGTTGGTCCAGTGAAATTCATTCTCTCTCTCCCTCTCTCCCTCTCTCCCTCTCTCCCTCTCTCCCTCTCTCCCTCTCTTTGTTGTTGTTGGAGGTAGGGTCTTGCTCTAGCCCAGGCTGACCTGAAATTCACTGTGTAGTTCCAGGCTGTCCTTGAAGTCATGGCAATCCTACCTCTGCCTCTTGAGTGCTGGGATTACAGGTGTGTGTCACCACACCTGGCTGAAACACTCTTTACTAAGTAGTGCTCAAACCCAAGATATGACATTGGTAAACTGGATTCATGTCAGTTCCTACAAGACCAATGTAAAAGAAGATAATTAAAGGGCATTTTATGCAGACAATGACTCATTTTCATTTTAGAGAATAGCCATCGATGTTTTTTGTGAGAATCTTATCATTGCTTCCTCTCAAGTGTGATACTTGTCTAAATGTCTTCCTGCAGAAAGCTGAGTAGACGGCGGAGAGGTGAGAGGCACTGGCGAGATTGCTCACTGGTTAAAGGAAATTGCTTGCAAAGCTCACTGTCCTAAAAAATTCCCTAGTACCCACGTAAAGCCGCATGCAGGAACAAGAGGGCCTGTTACTCATATTCTTTTTCTTTCTCTCTCAAATAAATATTAAAAAAATAAAGACACATAGGGCTGGGGAGATGGCACAGCAGTTAAGGCGCTTGCCTGCAAAGCCTAAGGACCCAGGTTCCATTCCACAGCACTCATGTAGAGCCAGATACATAAAGTGGTACATGCATCTGGAGGTCATTTATAAAGGCTGGAGGCCCTGGCACACCCATTCTCATTCTCTCTCTGTCTCTCTCTCTCTCTTTGTATCTCTGTACTTGCAAATAAATTTTTAAAAAAATAAACACATTTGTTTGCAAAGCCTGCCAGATAGTGTTCAAATCCCCAGCACCCATGTAAAGCCGGATGCAAAATGACACACGCATCTATTTTCCCAACATGCTTCTAGTAATGCAAGGTTAAGCCAGCAGAACCATTAGCTCAAAGGCAGGCTGGTCTGATAGTCCTTTTTAGTCTGGCAATTTGTTTGAGGTGGTAAGAGACCACGTCTCAAAGAAGGGGACAAAGTACAGATACCTTCCAGCATGTCCACACACATAAATAATATATTGAAATTAATTTAAAAAGTATCTTCCTGCAAATAATGGATAACAGCTACCCTGAGTTTATCCAAATAACCTTTTGAAATCGGGAACCAAAGACAACGCCTTTGATTAGAGAAGGCTTTTGCTGCATGTGTACATGTGTAGACTGTGTGTACATCTGTGTATTTGTATGTGTTTGGGCCCATGTGGACATCAGAGGTCAATTGTAAGTGTCGTCCTCAATCACTCTCCATTTGATATTTGGAGACAGGGTCTCTCTGACTGAATGTAAAGCTGATTCTGCCGACAAGATGGCCAGTGAGCCCTAGGAATCCCCTGTCTGTCTCCCAGTGCAGGAACAAAGGGACGTGTTTCAGTGTCCACTTTTAACCACCATATGGATGATGGTGACCTAAAAGCAGGCCCTTGGGCTTACATGGTAAGCACTTTACCAACAGAGCCTCTAGAGGTGCTTCTTAATATCTACCACCTAATAATGTGTCCGTTTATCTTGCTATGTCGGGCGAGGAAGATGCTCTACACTGTGTTACACCACCTCTAGGGGTTGCAAAGAGAAAAGAAAGAAAGCAAAACAAGACATCAGAAAGAGTCATGAAAGAAGGTGACCTCACATTCTCCAAGGTCAATGCTACCACTCCGATGATCTGGCAGGTACAACTTAGGCTGTCAAAAAAGAGACTCTCCTGTTTTCTGTCTGTACACATTAAAAGCTTGGAGAAGAAAAACAACTTAATAAGTCCTTGTCCAGCTGGTTTCTTTTTCTTTAAATTACCTGTTCATTGAAGAAAGCTCCAGAAACTCCTGCTGCAGCCACACAGAAGCCAAGTCCCATCCTTCTGAGAGGCAAGTCCTAGGAATATCTCCATAGCCAGCATTCTACCTTCATCTTCCTACATGCTTGTGCCCTGGACCCTGGCTTGGGAAAACTGATGCAAGTCATTTCTTCATTTAATTCTTGAACAAGTACCTCATTTGAAATATTTTTAATGGTTGTTTGTGTCAATAATGGCCTCATGGTTGGAGGAAACACGCCCTAATAAGAGAGCTTTATTGCCATAAGCAGAGAGCAACTCTTTATTGAATTTGCTTGGGCTTGGAACTCCATCAGGCTTCCTTAGTCAAAAGATTTTGAAGAATCTGTGTCAGCTACACATTTTAAAAAACTCTCTAATACTGATAATTCCTATCATGAATCACATTTTTTTTCTTATTAGAGTAACATTGAGGGTTAGAGGTACAAATCTGGTCAAAGTATTTTTTTAAAGTATACAAAAGAACTCCACTGGTAGATGAAAGTGCATTGTTTTGGACTGAGTGTCCATGTTATGCCCCCAGAAAACAGACTGTGCTGGTTTGAATGTGAAATCCATCCCCCATAACTGCATGTGCTTGTGCCTAAGCCCTGTGCATAATCCTTTTGGGAGGTTGAGGCTTGCTGGAGGAGGTGTGTCACTGGGGTGTGCCTTGAAGGTTTTTAGTCTGGCTTCACAAGGGTTTAGGGTCAGCTCACACAAAGGACTCCCTTCTTGTTTCTGTGACAGGATGTGATGTCCCAGCTGCCTGCTCTGCCATGCTTTCCTCTCAAAGCCCAAATAAACCCTTTCCTTCCACCAGCTGCTTCTGGTTAGGTGAATTACCTCAGCAACAGATAGTAACTGCTACACAGACCAAAGCAAGATGGAGTCACTCACACCAAAAGTCCACATCATGGAGCCAAAACTCAACTGTTCACCTGATCTATTCAGAAATCAGGAGAGAAATTATAGCCAAATTCCCAAACAGGCCACCTTTTCTAAGCAGGATAAGGAAACCCCATGGAAAACCTTTCTTACAAGGAAGTGACGTTAACCAACAATTCGCCCTGTGCTGATTCCTTGTTCCTGCTCAAGCGAGCTTGTGAAAAACAACTGTGTCACCAAGCCCAGGGAAACACCTCTTATCTTCACAGGGTCTGCTACTCAACTCACAAATCACTTTAACAGCCAATTACAATTTTCACCTAAATTTGTTGAAAATTTTTTTCCCCACTACCATCCACATAAATGAACTGTAGACTAAACAGGAAGCTGAGTTCTCTGAACCAGTCCTGATTCAAGGCTTATTTTTTCTTTTCCGGGTATTTCTTACCTTGGCAATGAAACACTAATCTCAAACCATTTATTCTACTACTGCAATGATACTCAAATGGGATTAAAGCTCCTGTTAGATCTGGCAGGTTCACTTGGGGCTAGAGCTCCTCCAGGGTAGATTGGTTTATTTGCTGTTTTGCGGTGTGTGGGTTTTATTTTCTTAACATAACACAGAGAGAGTGGATTTAGTTTTCAGCAAGTCTGTTTTCCTCCCTTGGAAGTGAATTAACAAGGGTGTCAACAGAGGATGTTTATGAACACTGTTAAAAGTGGGTTGAACAAAAGCATATCTACCTTATTTTTACCTATCAAGAATGCATTGCCTTTCAAAACCAAGACAGGCTAGCCCAAACATTATTTTCTCACAATATAATGTTTTAAAATATCTACAACTGTAGATACCAACAAATTTACTGGGTCTCTGTCCCTAGAGGGCTTATGACTGAGTTACATGAAGATTAATGACTCCCTAAGAAATTGCACAGGACACCACAATCCATTGTGTGAACACTGTTGGACCCCAATAAGATTTGGAAAGGGTTCAGAACAGAAGCACTGTGGAAACTTGAATGTGCAGGCAAGAGCTCCATGAAGATGAAATTTGGCCTGATTCTGGAACAATGGGATGTGTTTCCCTATATAACAGAGAGATAAAAATTGGATAATCATGGCTGGAGAGATTGCTCAGTGGTTAAGGCACTTACCTGCAAAGCCTAACAACCCAGGTTCAATTTCCTGGTACCCACATAAAGACAGATGCACAATATGGCTCATGCATCTGGAGTTTGTTTGCAGTGGCTGGAGGCCCTGGCGTTCCCATTCTCTGTGTATGTCTCTCTTTTCTCTGTCTCCCTCTGCTTCCATCTGTCTCCAAATAAATAAATGAACATAAAAACAAATTGTAAAATCAAATGTACTTCATCCTGGGCTGGGAATGGGGCAAGCAGAGACATACAGATGGACCAAGTCTTAGGATTTCTCAACTAAGTTTTTCTCATGGTGTAAAAACATTGTATGCAGACAACCGTTCCGCTTATAACTTTAAGTGTAGTATTCACTAAATTATCGGTCAACATGCTTTGTGCTGCATGGTACTATCCAAACATATACCAACGTAAGAGTTCTGAGCATTTTAAGACAGGAAAATCTAAGTTAAGATATTCAGTAAGCTACCCCAGGTGGAGTTATCAGGAAGTGACTCCATCACAGGTCAAGAAATGTCTATGTGAAAACTGGGGGAGAATCTACAACTAACTCCACTGCGAACATGTTGAAGATAAGCAAAAAATGAATTCACAAATAAAAGGCAGTATTAAAAGATCATTTTCAGATGTCTTTTTCTTTCTTTTTGCACATTTGTGTGATGTGAGCATGTGTGGATGTGAGTTTGTATGTGTAGGGGCAAACACATTTGCATGCAGGTTCATATGCTCACATGTGTGCACGTATACATAAGTCAGATCAATGGGACAGGTGTCTTCATAAATTATTTCCCACAGTATTTACTGAGAATAGATTTTTCACTGAATGTAGAATTGACTGAGTTGCCTAGTCTAACTTACCAGCTTGCCTCAGGGGTCCACCTGTATCTAGCATGCCTGGCATTTTATGTGGGTTCTGGGGATCGCAACTTGGGTCCTCATAGTTACAAAGCAAGTGCCTTAGCAATTAAGTCCTCTTCCTAGCTCCCTTGATCTTCTCTTTGCAAAAGATTTCAGTGCAATAGCTTTAAAAATATAAGTCCAGATAGAAGAATCACAGATGGTCCCTGACATACTAGGTTCAAATTCGAACTGTTTGATTTCTCAAAGGTGTGAGAACCATATGCATTCAGCAGTAGCCATACTTTAGAAGTTTGAAAATGTATCTTTTTCAAGACTGGTCATGTGCCAGTGGGACAATACTTTATTTATTTGACAATGTTGTATTCATGCGTGTGTGTCCTCCTGTCACTTTTCGTATCTGGTGTACATAGGTGACTTGGGAATTTAACTTGAACCAGCAGGCTTTACAAGCAAGCACCTGTAATGGCTAAGCCATCTCCCCAGTTCCCAACACTCTTTTTAAAATTTTATTTATTTATTTGAGAGAGAGAGAGAGAGAGAGAGAGAGAGAGAAGCAGGCAGACAAAGAGAGAGAATGGGCACACCAGGGCCTCCAGCAACTGCAAATGAACTCCAGACACATGCGCCTCTTGTGCATCTGGCTTTATATGGGTACTGGGGAATCGAACTCTGGTCCTTCTGCATTGCAGGCTAATGCCTTAACCGCTAAGCCATCTCTTCAGCCCCCCAGCACTCTTTAGATGCCTGCCAGGGGCAGTGAGCTGCTGCTCCTGGTCAACCATTCAATACAGGAAAAACAACAAGTCCCCTGCAATTAACTCTGCTGCCAGCATATTTTAGATAGTCAATAAATTACATGCAATTTTCAACACTGTGTCACAAAATGGGCTTTGAGCTGATTTTGCCCAATTACAAGCTCCTGTAAGGGTTCTGAGCACATTTCATGGGTTTGAGCTATGAGGTTCCGTGCTTTGATATGTTAAGCACATTTTTTAATATATTTAAAACTTACATGGTTTACTGGAACATAGTCCATCACAAGTTGATGAACCTCTGCTCTCTCAAACTCTGCTGTTAATAACAGAATAACATATGCAATGGTACTATGTGAGGTACATAAGATAATGGTAAACAAAAGAAAGAGGACACTTAAGAGTATGTCATGTAGGAGAGATGGCTCAGCAGCTAAGGCACTTGCCTGCAAAGCCCAGTGTCCTGAGTTCGATTCCCCAGTAACCACATAAAGCCAGCTGCACAGTGGCATATGCACCTAGAGTTCATTTGCAGTGGCTGGAGGCCCTAGTGCACCCATTCTCTCTGCCTCTATCTCTCTCTGCTTGGAAATAAAATATATACTTAAAAAAAAAAGAAGAGAATGCCCACTGATCCATCCATCAAATCTATCACCATGAGAATTTCCCCACATCAAGGTATATAGAGATTCTATGACATCATGGGCTGGTAAACCTGGAATTGGGACAATGCTTGGGAAAAAAAAATCAACCCATGAAGCATGTCTACCCTCAAGAGATTGACAGATTTGACCAGTGGTTCGTGATCTGTCATTGGACTCTACAGTGATAAGCCAGGGAGAACTTGCCCCATGCACCTTTGGGGGACTTCCCAATCTCTTCAGTTTCCTGGTGAGTTGGCTTCCATTGTCTAAATGAGCTACTCACTAGGCACAAGGGGACAGGAGGCTGAGAACTGGAACTGGGAAATGTCACTCACCCCACCCTGACCAAGAGACCTCGACTGAATGTTGAACCTCTCAGAATATAGTTGAAAAAGTGCTGCTCTCTGCCAACCCGAGGTCGCTGAGCTGGTTCATGGACAGGCTGGGTTGTCCAGATTTTTTGAGCCTGACGTGTTTTCTCCTTCCCTATATGCTTGGTGCTGCTCCAGCGACAAATTAGCCATATTGAAATGATCTGGAGAGGCAGGGCACCTGATGAACAGCCTCCAGTGGGGGACCTGCATTGCTGTCACCTCCCACACGGTGCTAACTATTGGTATTTATAAAATGAAGGAGGACCTGGCAGCAGAGAATGTCCAATATGGCTACTCTTTAAGTGAGGGCCAGAGAGAGAATGAAAAGCTCGGAGTGACCTGCTGCACTTCTCCACTGCTTCCCCAATTAACTCCAAACAGACTTTGTCTGGGATGAAATGATTTAGTCGCCAGGCAAGGTCAGTCCCACATACCCAGAATAAAGATTGCCGAATATGCTTATTTGAACTGAATTACATTTGGTGGTTTAATAATATGAATTTACTGCCTTTTCAAGGGGGACTCGAGCACTGGGGAGAACTTTAAAAAGCATCACACTTAAAACATAAAATTAAATTCAATTAACTTTTATTGGGAGGCTAATACACGAGAGTACCCTAGAGGGAGAAACGAAGCTCTCAGCTTGCCCAAGAATTTCAAACCTGGTCTCGGGAATCCAGGCCAAAGACACACCATTGGCCCACTCACAAAGGAGTGTCGTGGGCCAGCTTAGCATCTGTGCTCCATGGTGGAGATGCCTGGGGACGAATGTACCCAACTACAAGACCAAACACATCAAAACTAGAATATAAATAGGTAGAAAATGCTACCTTTCAAATAGAAGACAAAAACCAACATCAGGATGAAGGATGTGAAGGTCTCAGAAATCAGATGCTCTAAAACTCAACTACCTTCCTTCCAGGACAATGGATCACCTATTAAAATTGTGTACACACACACACACACACACACACACATTATATGTATTATATATAAAGCTGGGTGTGGCGGCACACACCTTTAATCCCTGCACTTGGGAGGCAGAGGGAGGAGGATCACTGTGAGTTTGAGGCTATCTTGAGACCTTGAAACAGCATAGTGACTTCCAGGTCAGCCTGGGTTGGAACAAGACCCTACCTCGAAAAACAACATGTGTGTATATGTGTGTGTGTGTGTGTGTGTGTGTGTGTGTGTGTGTGTGTGTGTGTCGCATGTAATGACTCACACTAACAGACTTCTAAGGGATTCTTAAGCCATCTTGGATTTATAGGACACTTCTGTTCCCCTACCACACTGAAACATTAGAGGTTTGTGCACAGGAAGAAATGGGGAGCCATTTCTTTCTTCATCCTTCTAAAGAGCAATTAGGACTTAGAGAAACTAGCTTCTAGAAAAAGCTGGCTTGTAAATGGAATGCTCACCTCTACCTTCGAGACAGGATGAGGTCATCTCATGTGCTCATTTAGTAGGTATTTAATGAATGTGTAGTATCTGCAGTGTAGGGTCATGGGTACTACATATTCATGAGAATGAAATATTAGTGTCTTTATGACTCGAAAGACAAGACATCATGGGGACGATGTAGAAATCAAGACACCCCTACCTTGAAAACCCTCCACTATCTCATAAAAATAAAGGAACTCTGGAGAGCTAAAGTTTTTGAAGCCTGTATTAGTTTCCTGATTGCTACTATAACACGTTCCCATAAATCAGTGACTTTTAAAAAAAAAGTTTATTATCTGAAGGGCAGTGGTTTTTAAAGGATTCCAAGAATAAAGTCAAGTGTTCCTTTTGGATGCTGGGAAGGGACAGTATATTTGCCATAGTTAACTACTAAGTAGTGCCCTCCCATGTCCCTCCACTGTCTTCTCTGTCTTGAAGCTCCTTCCTCCATTTCCACAGGCATGTTGATCCCTTCTCAACACATCCTTACCTCTCACTATGACTTCTCCAGCGCCTCTTCAGAACAACCGTACATTTATCAGGGCCCCAGCCCCACCCCTCATAGTGCAGAATGCTATCCTCAACCAAGACCCTTCATCCCTTCTGCCAGCTAAGGGGACACTCATAGAGCCAAGGATGGGTTCTAGGATGTAGACTTATTTGGGGGTTCATTAACCAATGTTCAATGAAGACCAAACTTTAGACGCAGTGATGTGGCCCTTGGAGATACGACCGGCAAGCCTAAGCGTAGAAATGCCTTCCTGCTCGTTTCTGTATTTCCAGAAGAAAAGCAGTGAAAATAGTGGTTAGGACCATTGGCTTTGGGCTAAAATCGAGGCTAAGAGTCCAAGCTTTGGGGTTAAATAATGGCTAAATACACAGGTGTTGGAGTTCAATACACCAGTGTTTCAGTTTTTATTTTTAATTCATTCAATCATCCATTCATGACAGCCTTGACTTTTCTCAAATTCAGGATTCTCCTGCCTCAGCCTCCCATATACCAGGATTACAGTGAAGAGCCACCATGCCCGCCTTACCAATGCCTCAAACACAACTCAACCCAACACCTGGATGAACATGGTCAAATTACTTATCCTCTCTGCACCTCAATTTCCTTATTCCTCAAATGCAGATCACAACAGCCCTCACCTTCTAGGTTTAGGGGGTTAATAAGATGACACACAGAGCCTGGTGTGGTGGCTCATGCCTTTAATCCCAGCACTCGGGAGGCAGAGATAGGAGGATCACCCTTAGTCTGAGGCCACCCTGAGACTATATAGTGAATTCCAGGTCAGCCTTGGCTAGAGTGAGACCCTACCTCAAAAATAAATAAAAAAAGAAAGAAAAAGAGAAAGACACACCGGAAGCATTTATTGAGCACTTGCTGTATGCTGCAACACAAATCATATTACATTGCTATTGTTGCTCAATGCCTGGCCACCTAGCCTTGACCAGATGCCATGGTTGGGCATTTTGGAGGCTCCCCCTAATTCTAGGGTCCAGAACCACCTCTTCCCCTACCTAAATTCTGATGCACACTGCAGGCAGTGGTCTCATTCTCCTCTGCCTTCCCAGCCGGGGACACTGCTTTCCCTTTCCTGACCTTCAGCAAGAGTGTGCACCACCCACGTAGGGCTATCGTTTTATTTCTTTGTGCACCATGTGTCGATTATAAACTGCTTGAGGGCAGAAATCTCTGTACTGGCACTGGGCACAGAGCTGTAAGCCGCAGCAGAGCATCACTGGTGGTTACGTGAACTGACCCCAGAGTTTACTCCCCACAGATCTGCAGGGGAAACACTTCCACTGTCACACTGGAGGGCAGGCCCAGAGGTCCTCTGCAAGCTAGAAGTCAGGTTTCAGAAGTGAATAGAAGCCTCACATCTCCCTTACATCACGTACCCGGCACTGCCCTAGATGCCAGGGAAAAGAAATCCACACTCTCCTCTATCATCTGTAAACCTAAAGACGCAGAGTGTCTGCTCCCACACCCAGGGCCAACAGGAAACAGTGGACACAAACTCCAAGAGCTCACACCAGTCAGAGCCAGTCTGAACCAGTCTGTGTGTCTCCGAAATCTTCCCCCACTTCCCTCCGCTGGCAGGAGGACGAGAACATCATCATTGACTCCCATCCTTGGCCTCCTAACCAGGAAAGGACTCGTGAAGGTGAATGGTTTGCAGACGAAGGGGATATAAAAGAGACAAAACCAGGATAAAAATTAAATAAAAAGTAGCTGTCTTAAACTGTAATTGCAGTCCTCTGCTGAGCACGCTTGCAGATATATAAATGTGATTTACCATCAGCTTGCAACTACAAATCAGGTCCTGAGAAACACTTGTGCTATGAAATTGTTTAATCT
This sequence comes from Zapus hudsonius, assembly GCA_004024765.1. Taxonomy (NCBI): domain Eukaryota; kingdom Metazoa; phylum Chordata; class Mammalia; order Rodentia; family Dipodidae; genus Zapus; species Zapus hudsonius. The sequence continues at coordinate 4,023 of PVHP010002826.1, read as the reverse complement.
CATCAAGCCCTGCTTTCACAGCAAGCCATAAATCACAAAGTCTTTGTTATCATAGACCTCCACCAGCGCCTCTCTGGCAGGCTATGGATCGTGGGTATATATAATCTTGACTGCACAAACACTGGGGTCGACGCAGGCTGAAATACTTTCATAATAGCCGCTGTGCAGCTGGTGGAACACAAGCCTATGATGGATATCTCATTTCCTACAGTCGGCATCTATTTCGAGCAAATTATTACCACATAAATTTCTTGTCAACAGAAACGGCCAATTAATTAAGTTAAAAATTTACTTGAGATCACATCTACAAACCAAATAGAACTGCGAGGCAATTTTCCAGTTACTGAATATACTGCAGGTCAGTTTAATGAATAATTTTTAACTTTGTCATAAACTCAAAGACAGCCTAATATCTCCAGAAACCTGAATGGAGACCAGCTGCCGACAGATTTACACAAAATATATTTATGGGGAATTTGATTGCTGACATCTGGGGACAGAAATAAACTTTCTATAATTACAGAGGCATCTTTGCCATATATATGAATTTCTTTCACCAAAAAATGCAAATTGCTCCCCGGGAAGGGTATATTTATATTTTAAGGCAGGGCTGCAATGGGGTTGGATGGTTTTTAGGGGAAAAATTATTGTATTAAATTCCTTTGCTGGTGATGGGTTCGCTATCACAAGGAAAGACAAAGATAGCAAAGGCCTGTTCGGCCCTGGCCCTCACCTTCCCCATCCCCAAGATCAGGATGCTTTCTCTCTTTGAGGTTGAAAGCCACTTGGTACGTGTCCAATGGTGGAAGGAGCTTTGAGAGGACCGAAGGTTCTGACAGGTAGAGGAGATTGACAGAGCCTTTCCTTAGGGCTTTGATTGCATATGAAACAGGTCTGCATGGAAGTCAGGCCAACAGAGGGCCCCACATAATTCCTACTGTAACCATGTCTCTTTGAACTGAAGAAAAGCCATGGTGGGGAGGCTGGGAGGTTGTTCCGGCCATGGATATGAGGAAACACATGATAACTGATTGCTGAGAGGGATTTACACAACCCACCACCAACTAGATGTATGGTTTTCATGAGAGCCATTGTCTTACCCAAATGTCCAGGGCATTGAAGGTACTCCAAATCACAGCTCCGGTCGGTCTATTATTAACAACTGCACTCTTGACCTATTGCGGACACATGGATTAATTGATATTCCCATAGTATGCCCTTGCTTTTGTATCTCTGTGACTTTGATCTTTGAAGTCTTTTTCTAATTCCCTCCATGTACCGAGTTTTTATCTTCATAACTCTTCTCTGAGACAGGTCCTCCCGCCAGGAACTCATGAGGTTAAGATGCTACCTTGGGAAGAGAGCAGTGGTGAGTTCACAGTCAGGGAAGTGTTCAAGGAGACAACAGACAACCACTGGGTGGGGATGTTGTCAAGAGGAGCCAAGGTGTGTGGAGGTGGACTTCTCTTGGGAAGACACTGGATTCTAGGATGGTTATGTGTGCCCTTCTTTAAGCTGCTTGAAGGTAGAGATCATCTGACGCCTATTTATACTGACAGCCAAGCAGCTTTATAAAAAGGCAGGCTCTCTATGCTCCTGAGAGCTGATCCTAAGGAGTCTTTCTCATTCTTGCTGCCTACAGCTCCAGGGGACATTTAATCTCAATGTGAACAGTACTGGTTTGGGCCTATTGGATTTAAGGCCTTGGAATTCTGAGATTTCCAAGAGGTAAAATATACTCTCTGCTAAGAGCAATGTTAGTTAAGGCAACAAACAAAGCCTTAGTGAACTCATAGTACAGTCTGAATGATTGTGTTAAATCAGTGAATGGCCAAAGTACAACTCTGAAATAAAGTAGAAAATGAATGTTAAATAAATGTCCCAATCATTTCCAGGACCAGAGTGGACATCACAAACAGGCTTTCAAACCTTCAAGGGAATCCTATGTAAGTCTTCATTCTGCCAGGAGGGAAAGCGAGCCGCCTACACCGAGCTGGACCAGCTTGTGCAAAGTCACTTAGAAAGTCTTCAAACACCTCAACGCTCGCCCACATCACCCAGGACACCACACAATTGCTTCTTCATTGTTCCGGTCAATGCCACATGCCCTGGATCTGATTATCAGCACCTGTTCCTCTTGCCCAGCTGGCCTCTGCAGGCCTCGATTCTTTCAAAGAAAATAAAATTTCTAATTTTCTCCTTGACAGAGATCTTCAATGTGAAAAGACTGTCCAAACATCTATGAGACTTTGGGTTTTCACCTCCCCCCCCCCAAACCCGACACGAAGACACAAAACATTCACACAAATAAAGGGTTAAAACTCAACCCGTAGTCGAGTATTTATCACGGACCTGTGGGCTGACCACTTAATCTTGGTGCCTCAGTTTGCTTGTCTATGAAATGGGGCTAAAGTAGTACCCATCCCAGTGTTGTGATGAACATGAGATTAGATTACACACGGGACATGTTAAAACAATGTCCATATGAGGTATTCATCTTCTGAGTTCTTAGCCTGTAGCAATTTGGGATAGTAAACCTCATGTTCTTACTGCATGCGTCATCACGCTGTGCTTGCCTTGCTGAGCCAAGGAAGAGCTCCCAGAGCCACGATGCTGATGATAGCACACAGCATTGTTGGCCTCTCGTGTCCCTGGCACTGCTATAAACATCTCCCATTTCTTATCAACAGCCCTAGGAGGCAAATATTCTTATTATCTCTGAATTACAGATGTGACCCAGAAAGGTTAAGTAACTTATCCAAGGTCATCTAGCTGTAATTGGTCAAACTCCAAGTTCATGCTCTTAGCCATTGCAATGGAGAGCTACTGAATCTGATTAGCAATTCCTCCTCACTACGCTTCCCACATTCATAAATCGCTAGTTACTGCTTTCATCCTCCGTTTTTTTTCCACACTAGTCTTAACGGATATCCCTCTCCTCCAGGATTTTACAGTGAAAATAAGGAAAAATTTAAGTACACATTTTTAAAAAAACGCAACCAAATACAAAATCTCGACGTGTTCAAAACCATTCAGTGTCGTGTCAGAGTAGCTTGTCTCCACACAAGAGTAGCTTTTGAGAGTGTATATAACCATAGCACAAAAATCACTATGTAAAGCTTTCATGTGCTAGAGGAGTTCAATTAGCTTGGAAATTCAAGCCAGACGTTACTAGCTTTCAGGAGGAGGGGAGACGCCAGAGGAGGCTCTGATGCAGAGCTTTTGTGTTATTAGATTAGAGATTTCTATAACAGAAGATGTTTTATCACAGAGACAATGGACAAGAGACAGGGGAATTACCTACATGCTGTGTGAGTCCAACTGACAAAGGCAGGTAATATCAGAGGGAGAGTCACTGCTGACTGCCAGGCCATCTTGCTGAGGGTCACTGCTCCAATGTCAAGGTCAGGATGAGATGGGAGGACACAGCAGCAGTCAGGACATACTATTTCTCCCCAGTCCACTCATGTTGATGAGTGGAACCCAGGTGACATGTATGATGATATCATACCTGTACTGTGCCCTTAGGTTCTAAAGCTCGGTCACAGTCATGATCTCACACGTGCTGAAGAAATTTCATTCAGTCACCATCAAAGCTTCAGAGAAAAACTACAATTTTCAGGAACATACCTTCAAGATACTTCTTTGAATCTGGGTAACTCACAAGAGCACAAACCAACACAAGAGATGCGGATTGATTAAGCGTTCATCTCAGGTGTTCTCTGGAGAACAAAAGGTAATCACATGGGCCACTCCATTCAAAGAGCCTTTGGTCCAGATGAGGAGAGAAGGTACACCCACAGATCACAGCTACCACCACACACAGCAGCAGGTGACTGGTGGGCCAAGTGCTGCTGAATGTCAGAAGTTCACTCAGGAGACACACCACAGAAGAGAAGGATCTGAGCTGGGCCTTAAAGACACCGTGGGTTGGGGACATTTAGGAGGAAAGAGTGAGGTTATGTACTTGACATATCCATCAAGCCAGGTCTATTAATTTTCTCACTTTAAAACTGCTTAAGT
>PVHP010002825.1:70092-84891 GCA_004024765.1 Zapus hudsonius | reverse complement strand
TCTTTTATGTTTGAGACCATGTTAGGTATATGAATTTCCATCCTTTTGCTCTTTCATGGTATATAGTTAACCCTAATAAATTTAATGATATTTTAATGCAATAAATGCTTAGATTTGTACATATTTTTTTCTTTTTGTTTCTTCACAGTTTCCATGCTTTCATCTAGGATATTGTCCATCTGCCTGAAGACCTCTCTCTCTGGCATATATGTTAGTGGTATTTTTGGTGAAGACAGGTTTTTCTGAGTGCTGTTGCCTGAAGGCATTTTGTCTTATTTTCATTTTGAAGTGTATTTTCTCTAGGTGCAGCGCTCACATGAATGGCTATATTTTCATCATTTCTGCCACATTGTGCTACTGTTAAAGGGCATCTGTTGTTTCTGCTGAAAGTTATCCTTCATCTCTGAAGTTACTGATTTTTTTATTCTATTTAAATTTTTTTCTTTCGGCCTTTTGCTATATGGTGGATTTGGAATGTTCCTAGGTGTTCATTGGCTGAATGCTTGGTCCCCACTTTTGTGAGTAGAGTGGATCATTGAGACAATTCAAAGTCTTTTGCATCTTGGGCATGGAGTGAACTACGCTTTGCTCATTTGTGCACTGCTGTCATGATGGACCATCTCATCCCCTAAGCAGGGGGACCAGCTGGTGATAGACTGAAACCTTTAAAACTGTGAGCCAAATAGCCCTCTTCTCTTTGTAACTGATTACCTCAGGTGTTCGTGACAGTACAGAAAGCTGACTAATAGACCTCTGAGTTTTGCACTATTATTATGATTCAAGACTAGATATATTATTAGTGCTTTTCTAGTTAAACTGCTGGGGTTTCATAGACCTTCTCAAATTGGCAGATTGATGGTTTGTCTGTGTTACAATATTTTATTCTATAAGGGCTCTTTTTAAAATTTATTTGTAGCCAAGTGTGGTGGAGTGTGCCTTTCATCCCAGCACTTGGGAGGCAGATGTAGGAGGATTTCTGTGAGTTCAAGGCCACCCTGGAGAATACATAGTGAATTACAGCTCTAATTTATGAACATAAACATAAATACTTAGAAGGCAATGTGACAGGTAAAACAAACATATATGTTTAGCAAAATACTAGTAGTGGCTTCCCACACTGGGCCTCCTGTAAAGGCTCTTATTTTGCCCCACTATTCCTCTTCTTGCAAAAAATAAAAAAAAAAGAAAGAAAAGAAAAAGAAGCCCAAAAAACAAAACAAAACAAAAAAACCCCCACGATTTTCTGGGGAGACTTGAATATACATCTAGTTACCCCAGATAAGGCTCAGATGACAAAATATGATTCTATCAAAATGAGTTTTGGTGAACCAATGAGTTTACTGGGGCTGCTTACAGGAGCACGGGCATCTATCTCACAGGTAGGGCTTCATCATGGAAAAGTCCACCCAAGCACAGGGGACAACTCACAGAAGCTGAATCTCTGGAGCTTACAATCTGCAGGCAGCTGGGCTGCTGGGAGTCTCTTCCCCAAGCACTTGTTTTCCCTTTATATAACCTTAACCTTTTCCCCAGACTTGCTGCCCTTTGAGTCTCCTGAGCTTTCCTCCTAAGGTCATCTCTCTCAGACTTGACCTCCTGAGTCTCCAGAGCCTCCCTCTTCTTTTCAGGAAGTTTCCATTTGGAGAAATTTGCTACACAGCATCTCATTTCTTGTTCTTCAGTCACTTGTGGGGTAGATCTTTTCATTAGGTCCTGCATGCTTTTCATTCAGCTTTTCTTTTCCATTTCTACCCTTTACCTGTTCTTTAGTCTGGATAATTTTAGTTATTTTTTTAGTTGGTTATTAGTTTTTTAGTGTGTGTGTGTGTGTGTGTGTGTGTGTGTGTGTGTGTGTGTGTGTGTGTGATCTGTGTGAATGTGGGCACATGCCTGTCACAGCATTGAAGTCAGAAGATGATTTTCATGTGTCAATCCCTACCTTCTTCCTCATTTGAGGCAGAGATTCAATGTTCAACACTCTCTTTACTTGGCTAGCTGACCTGTAAGCTTCCAGTAGATTTTTCTGTCTCAGCCTCTCTCCTTCCTGCGTGGGTGTTAGGATATCAGATGCTTGTCCTAGTGTGTGGCTTTCCTTTGTGGGTCCTGGGGTTCCAAACTCAGCTTGCTATGAAAGTGTTTTATCCACTGAAACATTGCACCATCCTGCTGGATGCTTTAATTAATCCAGTTTCTATTTCTAACCCTATCTTCTATTTAATCTTCTTAACACATGTCTTAACTTTAGTAACTGCCCTTTTCAAGATAGAATCTTTGATCAATTATAGAAAACATTTGTTACTGATGATCATTAAATATTTTGGGCTTGGAAAATGACTCAGTGGATAAAATACTTGATACATAAGCTCAAGGACACCAGTGCAGATCTCCCACACCCATGTAAAATGTTGGATATGGCGGTGTACACCTGTAATGCCAGTGCTGGGGAGGCAGATACAGGGTATCTGAGGCTCACTGACTAGCTAGTCTAGCTGAATTTGTTATCTCTAGTTTCAGCCAATGATCTTGTCTTAAATAATATGGTGGAGAGAATGACAAAGACCCTCGATATTGACTTGTGGCTTCTATGCACACATACACAAATATGACCTGCATACACATATGCTCATACATATATGAAACATGGATACATACGCATGATACACACACATGTTTTTGTGAAGATTACAAACTTAAAAATGTGCCCCACCACCTACTATTTTCTTTTTGTTTGTGAACATTTAATTATTTCTCCTGGCATGACTAATAGTTTTAAAATTCAATTGAGGTATGTCTTAAGAATTATTGAATGAATTTGTGAAGTTTTGCCTGATCTGCCTTTCTCAGCAGAGAGTTTAGAGTTAATCTGCCTGGTTGTTTGAGCAGGAACAGATCACCATTATACAACCACAGATCTTTATCTTTAATCTGAAGGTCTGGTTCCTTCAAAGTCTTTTCTGAGAGTTCAGGTGATTTATCAGGCACTGTTTTCTTGGATGGCCTTTGGACTTCAGTTTTCTGTTTCTACTCATGCTGTCAGAATCTCAGCTCAGATTTCTAGGATTAATCAGCATTTTCTATTTTGCTTCTTACCTCTTGTGCAGTCCTGACTTTGAGGGAAAAACACTTGCATTGCCTTTCTTTTCTGCAGGATCTTGCATGCTTAAGCTGTTGTATCTTCAACCAGATACATGCTGTATTTTCGCTGTATTTTTTTAAATGCTTCATATGGAACTAACCATAAGGAACAATTGTTCTGCAATTCGCCAATTCAGGAATGGGAAATTTTGAAGGTTTTACAGCAAAAGACATATGTAAGATTTATTGTAATATTCCTAATGCCTTTTACAGTCCTGAATATGCTCAAGATTTTCAACAAATAAAAATATGAAAGATAGGTAGGAAATATGGCCCATATGCAGTAAGTTTTTTTTTTTTTGTCTTTGGTGCTGGGGATCAAACCATACTAAGGCAAATGCTGTAACATGGTGCTCCATCCCCTTCCCACTGAGCTAGTTTTGGATCTAACTAATTATCCAGGATTTTGTCGATAGTCCTATAATGCTTAGGTCAATTCCAGGACATTTCAGAGAATACTTCTTCACAACCTGAGTCCTTTTTTAAAAAATCTTTTTCTTTGGAAAACATCTGGAATTCATGTGATAGAACATACCCCTTAACCTTGTGTTGCACTGATAACATTTTTTTTTGCTAGAAATAAGAAATATATTTGAGATATTAGCATAAGGTAAGCCTAACTGTCCTATTGTTGCTATCTTCTTCAAGATATCTCAAGCAATGTTAAACACACCAATGACATGTGATATTTCCTCCTTTATTTTATTTTATTTTATTTTTTGTTTTTTATTTATTTTTTTTCTCTTTATTGTCCATAATGAGTTATATTGTTTAGTGGGCCAACCATGAGTTGTTATCCCCAATTCCCCGTTGCCCCCTTCCCCATCCCCAGTCAGCTGAATATCCTCCTCCGTGGGCCGTTTGGATCAGTCTTTGCAATCACTATTGAGGTTCTATAACATAAACACGAAGGAATCAAAGAACGTGTATTGATACACATATTTTGTTAAATATTTATTTATTTTTGACAGTTTTATACAAGGATGTAACACGTTTTGCTTCTATTCATCTCCCATGACCCTTTTATCCCCCTTCCACACCCGTGGAATCCTTTCTTCTTCCCAACAAATCCTCCTCCTACTGTAACATCTATTTTTTTTTTGACCACTTGAGTTTAATTGTGAAGGTTGTATGAGCATAGGTTGGTAGTTATTAACTGGATCAGGGGCAATGCATCAGTGGCTATGCCAGATATACACATTTTTAATTAAATTTATTTTAAATAAAATATATATTTATTATCCATATTTAGATACACCGAATGAGCAAATAATGTGTTAGTGTCCCCAGTTCCCTGATTTCCCTCTTCCCTGTCCTCAATCAGCTGGCTATCCTCCTCTGTGGGCAAACTGGCTCAGTCCATGGGGCAGGGGGTTTATGGATAGCCTAGGAGTCAACTCGGTTCCATCCCCCTTTATATGTTGTTACTGAGGGGGCATGTCTCTGGATATTCTCCCCCACCATGGCTCTTACAATCTTTCCGCCCCCTCTTCTGCTCAGTTCCCTGAGTCATGGTGGGTGAGTATTAAGGCTGCTTTACTGCTGAGGTTTTAGGGGGTCTCTGTACTTCTGCTTTAGGTTGTATTGAAAATCATTGGTGTCTGTCTCAATGGCTTATCCTGGATTGACTGATATATGTATTTGAAGCAGTTTTTTTTGGGGGGAGGAGTGGTAGATTACATTCAAAACATTAGTTCTATAAGCAGTTCATCCAAATGCCTTGCCTATGCCATTCATACGCCACAATAGCCTGATGAGAGAAGAATGGTTAGTGATAAAAAGTTAGGCAGACTATTTGTTGCATACTTGATGTGTGAAAATTACTGTGGTATTTACCCTACAGAGATTATCTCATTTAATCCAGTCACTCAATACACAGGTACTACTATTATACCAACTTTCAAATGTGAAAACAGAGGCAGGGGGCTGGAGAGATGGCTCAGCGGTTAAGGCACTTGCCTCCAGTGCCTATGGCCCCAGGTTCAATTCCCCAGTACCCACATATGCCAACTCACAAGATGGTGGCTCTGGTGTTCAATCTCTCTCTCTCTCTCTCTGCTTGAAAATGAATAAATAAAATATTAAAAAAAAAGAAAACTGAGGCAGGAAAAGGTTAAGCCATTATCCCCAGGTTATAGCGATTGTGATGAGATGTGGTGCTATTAACACATTGCTCCTGTTTGCTCTTCATTTCAGACTTTCCTGGTGAAGGAGAAGTAGTGATAACTCTATGAGCCATGGAATGGTCTCAGCACAGCAAAGAAAGGGAAGACATGCATCTGCGGAGGCTTTCTTTCATGCTAGGCATATATAGCTATCAGATATAATTCTCTTGTTTGCTCTATTCTGTATCTGAATGGAAATAGTGGATATTCTGCAAATAATACTATGTCCAAAGGAGGTTTTAGAACTTCACTTGGAGATTCCTATCAGATACACATTTCTATTGAATATAACTTTTATCATTTTTACAAAGTGTTACATGAGACAAATTTAGTTATTATAAAACATTGAAGGTAAGAGAAAATGGATATATAAAATCATCTTAAAAACCTTCTAGTCATAATTACTTAAACAAAGCTAGCATTAAAAAAAGTTATTTTACAAGGCTGGTTAAGTACTTACGTTGCAAGCATGAGGATTGGAGTTTGGTCTTCAGAACCCATGTAATGAAAGCTGGACATGGCGGTGGGTGCTTGTAACCCAGCACTGAGGAGGCAGAGACAGGCAGATTACTGGAGCTCACTGGCCAACTCTGCTAGTCTGATCAGACAAGTTCAATGCCAGTGAGAGATCCTGTATCTCCAAAAACAAAAACAACACCCAAAAGGAACATAGGAACAGGAAAATAAACAATATTTTGGTACATTTGGGAGTTTATTTTTAGTCAATATACATATGTTACTTGCCAATTTTCCAATTGAATACGTTGAGCCTGAAATATGACATTCAACTTAAAGAAAAATCTGATCATATTTCTTTCTTTATTTTATTTTAGTTATTCATTCATTTGCAAGAAAAGGTAGGAGGAGAGAGAGATAATGGGCACACCAGGTCCTCTTGCCCTCATTATATCTCTTTAGTAGACTTTTATAACTCTTTTCTTCCCAGAGACAAATGCTTCTTATTTCATAATCATGCCTCATTTGTATCTTCACTTATGGCAGCATCTACATTCGTGAGCAACTGTTTTCAAGAATGAAGAAAGACTACTGAGAAAAAAATTAGAACCAAAAATATCGAAGAGACCTTTTTGAGAACACAGAAAACTACAACTACATCCTTCAAACCAACTCTTGATTGATTAGTTTCTCAAAGACAATGCCAACCACCCCACCGATTTGATGTTGGGATAATCAACTCTTGTAATCAAAACATAGAAACAAATCAATGAAGTCTTATCCCTTAGAAATGATCATTTTCAGACCCATTTTGCTCATCTGCTTTCATCAGTGTTTACATATTCAGTGTGTGACCTAAGATGAAGTTTTGTCCTCTGTGGATTCAGAGAGGCCAAAAGACTGGATACCACTGTTCTGAAGGTTATTCTCTGCACACAGCCATGTTCCTCTTAGGGTCTCCCCCTCTATCTCTCTAAAAGGCATTGTAACTTATTTATGACTTTAATGTGGAATATGAGGGAGGCATTTTTTTAGAGACCAAGACAAACGTTGATGAGGAACACTGTCCTGCTGGTGTTTTGCTTTGGTTTCTTCTTGGCTTTGGGAACATATGCTAGTCTGTTTCTTTATCAAGAGGCCCACGTGGAGCCTCTCTTCTGGCTCTTCATCTCATCATATTGAACATTCATGTCCTGCTTCTTCTCAAAAATCCTGTAGCCAGTATTTTGGTTTTCTTACAGAACTCTTAATCTCTACTTTGTTTCAATTCCTGTGGTTTGTCAAAAAAAGAAAGCTGGGGGCATTTTTGAGCTATTGGTGGAAACTTAGCTTGTGTGGGGTGAATATTATGGTGATGATTAACCATGAAATTTTGAGTGCCAATTTGTATTCATTTCTGCAGGCTAAGTAAGCTAGACACAGTGTATACATCCAGTATTGATTGCCTTTCTGGGGATGATTATTAACCCTTGTTTCCTTTTTCCTTCTCTTGATGTCAATTACTGATCATTAGCTTTCCTCTATGCACATAATTACTTAAATAGTTTGCCCTATAGGTTGTGTTGGTTTAATGGTAACATCAAACTGACATTATATCAACTCCTAGATTTCTAAGGATTTATTTGAGGTAAATTCAGAGATAGAGTTAATTCTCTCCCAGTAAGGTACAGATTTATACTTGCCTGACAGATGGCTATCCCCCTTTCTTTGGAACGTTTATTTTCCCTGTACTTTGACATGTATTCCATATGGTGAAATAAGAGCTGTCCTGTTATAGTGGTTTTTATATTCTGTTAAGTCAATTGTCTGAGTAAACTTTAACTTTGCATGAGAAGTCATTTTAAGTTCTTGAAATCAGTTCAAATAATTTGTTTAATCCCATTCTCTTAAAATATTATTCTTATTTGCAGGATTAGCTAGTGCAAGCCAGTGATGTTAGCACTTGGAAGGCTTCTTTGGTACTACATATTGGGCTCCATAGTGAGCTTGAGGCCAACCAGTGCTTCATAATGAAACCCTGTCTTTAAAAAAAACACGCAAATAATATTTTTGTCATTTGACACAATGTTAATAATGTCAAAATAGGAATGATTAAAAAGTGAGGAAGTCCGAAAACATTTAGAATCCAAGGTTTTGGCTGTTTTTCCCCCCCATGAAAATTTTTACTTTTGAGGTCACCTCATGATTCCAAAAGGATTTTCCTCTCCAGTTATTTCATTCATATTGCAGCTAGTAGGTGATAGGAATTTTGCGTATCAGCTTTTTGAGGAGAGCATTCAAACCTGGCTTATTGACTTGAGTAATCTGTTTACTTACCTACTTGTAAGGAGTTATTTTCAATGGCCTAGTTAAAACCAGGTGCTTTGTAACCACGGGAAAAGTACTCAGCACTTTCCCATGGAGAGGGGTTGTTTTCTGGTTGACATTTCGTAGCTGAGATTTCCCTTCATCTCCTTTCTTCCTCATGAACTAAGTTCTGCAGAAGATGGACATGCTGCCCATTTTTCCATTTTAGCTTTCAGGACTATCTGGGACAGCTGCTAACTGTTTTACAATCCTCTTCTTTGCCCCAGTTATGGTTAAGGGTGGGTAAAGCACTGTTCTCTGGTGCTCTAGCAATCCTGCTTTGTAAATGAAAGAACTGAAGAAGACTTTTAGCTACCTAAGGACAGTTCAAGTATGGCTTAAAGCCATTTGCATTGATTCCATGAGAGACTGATGAAAAGATTTTTTGCTGAATTGATTTCTTTAAGGTAGCTACTTGCTAAATATGAGTATAATTGCTTGAGTCACTCTGCTAAGTATTTCCTATCCACTGTATTTTTTAATTCTCTCAACTATCCCATAAAGCTTTATACCCAGTTAAAGATGTGCATATTAATACTCAGAGATTTAAATAATGTAAAGTAGTACTGAAGTTGGGGGTGAAAATTTTACTCAGAACTTGTGTTTTGATCACTATACTGCATGAATATTAGTACTTGGCCTTATCTCCAAAAATTAACGTTGGTTAAAATAGAGACAGAGTTTTCCAACTTAGATAACTATGTCTTTTTACTTGGACTATTACACTACCTCTTACACATATACATTATCTATTATGGAAGTATAAAAGATGACTTTTTCCTGAGTTTCTGAATTATCATTTAAACTATCTTTTGCATTTTAGCAATAAAATCATTTGCTTTTCAGTTATCAGTCATAGAGTTTTGGACATAGTGAAAATGTACAGAATGGAAAAAGTTCTGCAAACCCAGCAGAAATCAACTCGATGGGAATTGACTGGAAGAAAATTACTGGAGAGTGTAAAGCCACTGCAGGCTCCTGGGATGACTTGCAGATTAGAAAATGAACAGGTATTTTGCATGAGCAGTAGTCTGACTACTTATTAAACTCCTTTCTCTTCTCTGGTCACATTACATGATGCAACCTGATGAATCAGAACTTGGATCTGCGTGGAGAGATGTGGATGACCACAATTCCCTACCAGTCACTGCTTCTGCAGACATTCTGAAGCTCTGAAATCATTCTGAAAAAAAAATCAACCAAGGCACAGAATTTCTTGGTGACATTTGCTAGAATGATTACACAGAGCATGGAGGCTTGATCTGATATCTGTTCCAGAACCTTCCTCTCCTGACCTCCGAGTCATTGTTTTAGTTTACAGCTGTTCATCCCACACAACCCAGTTTACTGCCCTCGACTCACCACCACATCCGTGTTCTCAGAGGATGTTCTTCTCATTATAAATTCTACTTCCTGTATGTTGCAAAGAACTGGTCTCCATTCATATCTCCTATCATATGGAGGCTTATGTTCATGATGTTGAACGAGTTGATTTTCTTATGAATGATTAAATAGTTGGTACTGAAATGTCCACTCTACCTATGATTCATGGTAGTTCTTAAAATGCTGGTTTGAATGGATTCAGAAGTTGATGATTTACATTTAGATCGCTGCCATCAGAATCGGCCGAGGTTCTCGTTAGAAAGAAGTTTAAGATCCCAGCCAAGCAAGAGTCAGAATGTCTGGGAGGAGGCCTCGGCAGGCAGCTGGAATTCTAGATTATTTTCACAGGTGCTCTGATATCCACTGAAGTGATACTGCTTTGTGAATTTCTACCTTGGAGAACTAAGCATTGGCATAACTTTGAATTTCTTCCTTTGACTCCTTGTATGTCTACTCCTCCCCTTTTTCCTGGTCTCCATCTTCTATCTGGTCAAATCAATGAGAGAAAGTTCAACACACAGGGGATTTCAAGTTCTATTCTGCAGGCGTCTTTTGACATTAAATACACATTGGTTTTGGGGGCTGTTGGTATGTATGTTGATTTAAGCCTCAGGACATCTCCAGGTTTTTCTTGTTCTGAAGAATCTCCCATTTTAACCTTCTGGGACACTGCCCTTCCTTCCTCTCAGGCAGATATTGAACAATTTGTCATTGTCTTGGGTGACATGGTGACTTTTCTGTTTGTGCATTTGTAGGGTGCATGGAAATGGAAGATCAAAAATATATCACAAAATAAAATATAACAACAAAATAATTCAGTAATTACTTATATTAAATGCCATCTACTTTGGTGGCAAACCCAAGTTTTGGATGATAGTATTTTGACAATAGAATGGGTCACTCACATTCTGTGAGAGACTGAGGCTCAAAGGTGAGGATGAGTAAACATAGTTGATATGTGGTTATGAAGTGTATCAGTTACTTTTCTCACTGCTGTGACTAGACAACTGATAAGCAGTTGAAGAGAAAAAGGGTTCATTTTGGCTTATAATTTGAAGGAAGTTCATAATGGTAGAAAGACATCATGGCAGGAATATTGTGAAGAGTGAAATGTGATTAAGAAGCATAGAGTATGTTTGAAATAGAAAAATAGGAATTTTTGTGAAGTAAAATGGCTAAATACAAGATGCTGATTTTAAACTGCTCACTTAAACTCAGAAAAGTAGCTGTGCCATAGATCTTGAGAACAGCAGATGTGCAGCTGTCAGATAGAGCACAGGAGGGTGGAGTTGAATAACTGGCTGCTTATCTGACTTCTGTAAGCTGCCTGCACCATAGGAATGTAGGAGGATAAGAATAAGTAACCGCTTACTTGGCTTCTGTGAAATGCTTGCGCAGAATGACTAAACATAAACCCTGGACTGAAAAGCCCACGAGCGCCAAAAATATGAACATATGAATGTACCAATAAAAAAATAGCACACACAAACTGTTTACTCCTGTCTTTAAAAAAGCTTGAAATCCTGCACTGGACACCGCTGGTCTCAGCTTGCTGTGCCTTGCTGTGTGACCACGGTCTGGGTTCGAACCTGTTCAAATAAATGAACCTTGCGCTTGCTCTGACTTGAGTCTCTGGTGGACTGTCTTCGGGGGTTGTGGACCTTACAATATGAATATGTTAGGAAGCCGAGAGAGCAAAAACAAAAAGCAGGGCCAGGCTATAAAACCTCAAGGCCTGTCCCGAGGGCCCCCACTTTCTTCAGCAAGGCTCCACCATTTAAAGATTACATAGCCTTCCAAAACAGCACCACCAACTGGGGACTAAGTATCCAGACGTGGGAGACTGCAGGGGACAGTTCACATTTCACATTCAAATCACAGCACATTCTTACACTTCTCAGTCCCAACACTGGCACGTTGAGACCTAAATTGAGGCCTAGAATAATAATTTGGGCATGTTGGCTGATATCATAATATCATAGCCAGCAAAAAGTACTAGTTGATCAATAACTATGTCACATTTCTCGAGTAGTGATCCACGGTTCAGACTACATGTAAGATAAAAGTTGACAAGTCCGTGACTCTCAGAACTTTTGGGGAACCTTCTGGAACAGTAGTCATCTTTTTTTCTGCTGTTGGCTTGAGTCGTGAAGTTGCAAGGCAACACAGTCCTCCCGGGAGAGCTAGTTAGATGGTGTAGGCAGTCCAACGAAGGGTGCCAAAGCTGAAGGGAAACATATTGGTTTTGGATGACATCATTTAAATCCTTCAAACACTATTTGGAAGTTACTGCATGTCTAATGCTGTCAGTTGTATGGGCCAATGCATTCCCTGTTTTCTTTCTGAGACCAAGTTGTACATATGTCTATGTTTAGCTCACTACCGAAAACTGTGTACCCATTTCCTTATGATAGTGGACATGTTACTGTGTGAGGTTATGTTAAACTTGATTCTTCCCCAGGGCCGTGTCTGCCTTTCTCACTGCTGCAGCTCCATTATCTACCACAACCTAACACAGAGGATGTAGCTAGCCAACATTTTTGAATGAGCATACAAGTTTTAATATTTTTAATAAACCTAATATATCTTTGTGTAATAAGCCATTTGTTCATTCATATATATATATATATATATATATATATATATATATATATATATATATATATATATTCTGTTTTTTCTCACTCTAGTCCAGGCTTACCTAGAATGCACTCTGTAGTCTCTGGGTGACCTTGAACTCACGGCAATCCTCTTACATCTGCCTCCCGAGTACTGGGATTAAAGGCGTGCGCCACCATGCCCGGCTTCCTCCATATTTTTTAAAGGTCAAAGCCATCATCCATCCAAGGTCCAAGTTCCTTATCTTCTGTGTGGATATTGCGATACATCCTGCTGCCCACAACATTCCCCTTAGCTTTAGCACGAATCAGAAACATTTTCTTTTCTGTCAGTTGATTTTTTTGACCAGTCACTTTCTGTTTTCTTAAGCCATTGCCTTGTCTATTAACATATCTTATTTATACTTTAATTATAGCAGATTTTTTTTCATGTGTTAGAATTTATGGCTCACTCTTTTCTTTGAAAACAGCTACCAAGTCTTTTTACATTGGTATCACAGTGTTCATATCCATTTCTTTTATTATTTTATATTGTATTTTTTATATCGTTGTTTCATATTGGTATCACAGTGTTTTGTATGTTTCTTTTATTAAAAAGAATTAATTCATCCATTTGCAATTCATTGGCAGAGAGCCAGGAAGAGATGGAGAGAGAAAGGGGAGAGAGAGAGAGAGAGAGAGAGAGAGAGAGAGAGAGAGAGAGAGAGAACATGGGTATGCTAGGACTGTTTGCCATTGCAAATGAACTCCAGAAGCATATGCCACTTTGCATACCTGGCTTTATGTGAGTACTGGGGAATCAAACCTGGGATGGTAGGCTTTGCAAGCAAGTGCTATTTACTGCTGAGCCATCTCCCTAGCCCTGTATCTGTGTTTTTAAAATGGAAATTGCTTGCAGACTTTTTTTAGTTCCTTATTCTACTTTTACTGCTGTTTTATGCCATCATAAACATACTGGTCTAAATAGTCCATATTTTTTCTTCCCATTTGAGGGTTCTCATTTATATGGCTAACACTTCAGTTGGTATATTGGGTGTTCACACTAAAAAAGCCTCAGGGATAGCCAAAATACTGTGGAAAGGAGATTGAAAGAATTAGATTTTACTAGTGAATATATACAAGCCAAATTTGAAAATCTCTTGGAAATTAGAATTAGCCCAAGTGAAAAGGAAAAAGAAGATCCAGGAACTAAACAAGGAAAGCAGAAGCCCACAGTTCATGGTGTTTTAGGTTATTTAGGCTGACATGCTTGATGCATAGTGGGGTGTTGGTGGCAGTCACTGTGACCTGTTCCTTGATTATCCAACTTGATATATAATCAAGACTGTTTGATACTGAGCAGTTATTCATTGGGTATACTGAAAGGTTGTTTCTGAGCAGTGGAGGGATCTTCATTTAAACTACAGAGATTCCATTTCTTCTTGCCATGGATAATGTATTGGTGAACATTTAATTCAGTTCACATTAATGAGATATGAGGGGGAATTCTAATTAGTGTTTACATATATTACTATATTCTTTTTCTTCCCATCCTTTTTCCTCTCTTTTTCTCTTTCTCTTTCTCTCTATCTCTTTCTTTCTTTCTCTTTCTCTTTATCTCTCTTTCTCTTTCTCTCTCTTTCTCTCATCCTAAGGATCAAGTCCAGAAACCAGTACATGCTATATGTTAGGAAAACACCACTATTAAGTTGCACTTCATTTTTATGACAAGATGTTTCTTATGACTAGGTGCATACTGACACTTACATAGGGAAAGATGGAAACATATGGACTGCTCCATACTTCCACAATGCATCAAAGATTTCTACATGAATATTAAATGTTATGCAAAATAAAAAATGGGCATTATTACAGTAGAAACAAAAAGATGGATTTTTTCCAAATTAGGAACTATTCACTGGTGACATTTGACTGCAGCCTAGGAAATAGTGACATATCACTTGGTATTAGTTAATTATATTAGAAAGTTCATCTCCTGAGGTGTGACCAGTCTAAGAGAACTCATTAACTTCAAGGTTAATAATAGCTACATAAAATCACTGAAATAAAAGTGATGCTGTATGAGTCAATAAACAGATGAGATGTAACCATTGTTTGTATCAGATGAAGGGGATGCAGGGAGAATGTGGAGTATTACAGTATTACAGGCATATGGCTGACCCAATGGCATTGACCTCCTATTGATTTGGTTCTTATACATTTTAGAATGACAAAAATGAAATTAAAAGATCACACAGCATGAGAACAATATCTCTCATTTCTATTTATTCTGAATTGTCATTAAGTCTTATAAATAAGTTAGAGTTCTCAAGTAGCTTCACGCTAGAAAGGGAATAATTAGATTATGTGACTGATCTATATGGCTACTCCAATGAGTGTCAATTGACTTTAAACTGACAGGCACCCTGATTGATAAAATCCACTTCATATTGCTTAAGTTATCAAACATTACAACTTTGGAGTCTGACTTACTTTGAGGAAATTTGATTTCTGGATGTACATGGCCTTGGAATATAGAGACAGTCATTTTGATTTTTTAAAATTAATTTATTTTTTAATATGTAGAAACTTTGTATGTACACTTCATGTGTTGGCATTATCATTTCCCTCCTCCATGCCCTCCTCAGTGGGATTATTGGAATGCTCCATGGGATGGAGGGCTAGGAACTGTGTGAGCAGCAGACGATTAGTGGGAA
>PVHP010002825.1:0-69992 GCA_004024765.1 Zapus hudsonius | reverse complement strand
CTTCTGTTGGGCATATTTGGAGAATCAAAGCAGGTTGGGAATGCAGTATGGAACTCTTATTCCATATGCAGGTGTCTTTGCAGCTGTAGGGCAAGTACAAAAGTGTCTCCTGGGCTTGCTTAAACACGCTTTCTGAATCGAAATACCACAACAGCTTAATCTCCTTTTCAAACATACCAACACATAATTGCCAGAAATCCATGTACATTGACTCCATCTAAACCTTTGCAGTGAGTCAGTGTTAGATTTCTTGCCAGTATCTTTGTGTTTTTTTGGATAGCTTCTTAGGCATTACTGAGTGTTCTCATGGGAATAATATATTTGATTTAATGATTCTTATTCTAGTGAACAATTAAATAAGCCATTTATATGATTTTAACTAAATCTGGCTTCTCTCTAGCCCTGGGAAGCAAAACTATCTTCTCTTGGTGAAAATTTACCTTTCATTTTATTTTATTTTTTAAATATTTTATTTATTTATTTGAGAGAGAGAGAGACAGAGACAGAGACAGAGACAGAGAGAATAGGCATGCCAGGGCCTCCAACCACTGTAAATGAACTCCAGACACATGTGCTCTCTTGTGTATCTGGATTTACATGAACACTGGGGACTTGAATTCAGGTCCTTCTGCATTGCAGGCAAGCACCTTAACCACTAAACTACCTCTTCAGCCCTTTACCTTTCAATTTTATTCATACAAGTATGATTTTGGCCTGTAGAGTTTATTACCTATCCAGTCATGCCTTTCTTATTCATAATGTAGAAAATTTAAAAAAATTAAATTTGTTACTTTGGTGAAAAACTCTAGTTCTCATAGTCTTTGCTACAGCCTTTTAAGGGACTTTATTTGGTCTTCACTACTGTCTGATACAGTGTGGTTCTGCTCTTACACTGAAAGGAAGGACCTTGGAGATGAACACAGGTCCTATAAGATGCTAACATATTCCTTTAGCTGCAAGAGCTGCACACACCGGACTCTAGGCCCCTGACTATCTTTTTTTCTTTAAAAAACTTGTCATTGCAAACTCTCCTTGCAGCTTTGAGATATAAATCTTTTAAAAAGCATCTTGTCATGTTTACAACTCAAGAATAACTTCTGAAAGGACATGGAACGGAGCCATCTCTCTGCAGTGCAACCATCAGGGTAGATGTGGAGGCCTTATGTGAGCAGATAAAGCCTTCCCTTGGTGGGTTTATTTATTTTGAAAATGAGATTAAAAATCCTAAATATGTAGATAAATATCTCCTTGGAACATAGATGGGCATATGAATGAAGGTCAGAGTAAAAGGAATGCAAAGTTAGAAATATATTTATGTAGACCTACTGTGTATTAGCCAGGGTTTTCTAGGGGAACAGAACCAACAGAATGGATTTTAGTAAAAAGAGGGATTTATTGGATTAGTTTACAGCAGTCCCACAATAGCAGTCTGCAAGCCAGAGAGTCAAGGAACCAGTAGCTGCTCAGTCCTCATGGCTGGAGGCCTCAGCAGTCCCAATCCAACACTGAAGGTGTAAAGGCTTCCTAAGGAGCCTCTGGTCTAGACTGGAAGGCCTTACTGTGGATATATACTAGCTTCTGATCTCTGGGTTTGTGTGTATTACCTGAAGTATCTCTAGAGACCAGGAAACTAGAAAAGGTCTAAGGGTCAGGGACAGGTCTCAAGGGGAGAAGACGAGTGGTGGACACAAGCAATGGTATGAAAACAGTCTTATTGGGAGGATACTGGTATTTGAAAGGGCTAAGCAGAGATGAGGTAAGGAGATGGATGAGGAAGTGTATGTGTGGGGGTGGATGGTTAATCAAACTTAAGAGACATGAAAAGGGCATACGAAAACCCACTATTTAGTAAACTTAATAAAATTAGCTAAAGAGAAAAAAATAAAATAAACCCTACACAGGTGCACAATGCTGCATAATGTTGTTTCTTAGCTGTAGGTTAACAAATAGCAATGTTGGTTTCAAGCAGGGGATAGCTCTCAAGAGTTTTTTTTTTTTAATCAGGGAAGTCCATGAATCTCCCAAAATAGTACAAGATAGTGTTATGGATCTTGGCTGCCAACAAAGATTGCAACTTAAGACCTTATTGTTGAAGACACCAGACGTGATGGGTGCAAGATAGAGAAGCCAAGTTGGGGCGGAGTTGGTAGCTTCCTTCCTGCTGGCTAGGTTTTTTCAGTTCTGGAAAGTACCATGCATGCTGCTGGCAGAGAAAAGACACCAACATTATGACCCAGCACTGAATTCTGCATTCTACAATATTGAATTAACCAGGAAAGATGTACCCTTGTTTGCAATAGCATCAAGGCAACAAGGGTAAACAACACCTCTCTGGTTGATCTGTGGCACATTCCATAGGAGGAAATACATGTCAGGTACCCAAAACCAGATCAAAATCCCATGGATGGGGAGAATGTAGACCCTAGTGATGTGCCCTGCTATTTCTGGATTGCTAAGTGGATAGGTTGCCACACTTCCTTCTAAATGTTAACTTTACATCCACACACAGATCAATTCTGCTCTCTGCCCTATTCAGAAAAGCTGCCTTGTTTTCTTCTATCAGAGAACAATAATTGGCCAAGTCCTAAATATAAGTCATGATGAGTGCTTGGACCTAAACAAGGCAAAGACATCATCCCTTTCCAGGCTCATAAAAACATTGCAGAAATATAATGGAAAGAACTGGAGGATGGGAAGGAAGTGTTGAGGAACTCTGGATCCAGACACAAGGCCTTTGTACTCATGAAATCACACCATATGTGGTCTGTTACCTGCAAAAGACCTGTGCGTGATAGGGCCTGTCAACATTCTGTTATAGATAGGGGAAGGGTTTGGGAGGCTAGCTCTCATCCTAATGAGCTAATGCCAGTTAAATGTTGTCTGGAAGTGATAGTCATTCTCGTCCATGGTACATCCATTAGTAATCTATGAGAAGTACAGTGAGATAAGGTAGGTCATGTAGGGTGGATAAGATTAATTAATATATGTATATTATATATATTTATATATGTAAATTATATATATTATAAATTATATATAATATATATTATATATAATAAAATTAGCAGTTTTCTAATTTTGTAAATATTTTTAAAAATCCTGGCATTCTGCCCTTATATGTCCTCTCCCACCTGATGATATTGAAGTTTTAAAAAAAATAACTCCTGCTCTCTGTAACACCTTTGATTCCTAAATATTTTAATAAATCTCTTTCAAATTGGACATAGTCTTTACATATCCAGTCATCAGAGTTGTCCATGTGTGCTTAAGAATGATGCATGAAAAGGCTTATTGGAAGCTATGAGAGGTGGGTCTGCCAATGGGCTTAACTATACAGTTAAGTGGAGACCTGATTCTTTTGTTGAAGAATCCTTCAGTATTTGTGACTGTGTTTCTTTTCTCTTCTTATGATCATTTTCTTTAAATTTCCATCGTTTGTAGTATAAGGGCACAGATTCTTCACTATTCATTATGTATTTTTTTCATCTATTAGCTTGGCATTTTGCCTTTGATTTTTAGCTCATGTTGTTCCTTGGTTTAAAGTTAATATAAACCTCCCCAGAGAATGAATTTCACATTTCCTGCAAGGGTTACAGAGGGATGCAAAATGTTTAGGGATTTATTTGAGTTTTAAAACAGTCTCCCTAATGCTAGCTGCAAATTCACTTCAGAATACCTAATGTCTCTAGTGGTTTCTCTAACATACCAGTAAGCTTCTGTAGGTTTCCTTCGGTAGCTAAATTAGGAAACAGTAACCCATCAGTTGATAAACTTGAATCTCATTTCCATTATTTACATGCCTTTCTTTTTAAAAAAAAATCTCAAACTTTCCTTTCTTTAACTTTTCAGTATTGCCCTTTATAAAATTTCTCATTTTATTTATTTTTTTTACTTGTGCGCTTTGAGAAGTTCTTCCAGAAAACTAGAACCAACCGACAGGATTTTCAGGTTGATTTATGCAATTAACTGAGGCTCCACAGTTCTTCCATACCTGTTATCAGACTGGGAGCCATGGAAATTGGGAACAATAGGTAGAAACTCAGGTTGAAGAGACAGGAAGCGTTATGTGAGCACCTGAGAGGCCAAAACAGCCAGAGTTGAAGGTCTGAACACTCCCTGGAGAGCCCAGGTAAACTGATGTTCAAAGGCTGAAATGTCTGGAATCTGATGTCCCTGGGCAACAGAAGCAACAAAGATGTACTCACTCAAGGAGATCAGGCTGCCTGTTTGATGCTTCTGCCCACCTCTCCCCTCCATGCACTACTTATCCTTCCACTTGGACCTCCAGCCTATTTGTTGACAGTCATGTTCCCTGTTAATTTCTGGTGACCCACACACCAATCTTTGGAAACATTCATAAGACCTATTAGAAGCCTGCTTTGCCAATTCTAGGCATCTCTCAACCCAGTCAAGTTGACAACCAAAGCCACCTACCACAATGTTATTTCACTAGGAAACAGAAATGAACAATATACTTAATAACAATGTTTACCTGGACTTTGTTTTATTTTTAAAATTTATTCCATAAAGTTTTTGGCATAGAGAAGCATCTTAGGTTTATTTCTGTAGTCTTTTGATACATCAGCTTAAAGTTTAGTATATATATTTTCTTTTTATTAGGCTCGAAATATGTTTGTGATCTATACAGTTCTCTCTTCTAGCCATCCAACCAATATACAGAGCTGGCACTGGGAAGTGATGTTGGTGCCATAAGAACTAGACATCTTCATGGACTTCTTATATATTTTTAGATTTATCTTAGTGGTTTGTTGTGGAGGATGATGGTGGTGGTGGTGGTGTATTGAGACACAGCTCAGGCTGGCTTCAAATTCATAATTTTTTGTTTCATCCCTCAAATACTGGAGTGCTGGGATTGTAGACATGTACCAACATTTTTGGTTGACCTTAGTTTTTTAGGTAAATGAGGTCAATATGTTTTTGTATTTAATTATTTCCATTGGTATTGGAGGAAAACACTCTTGAAATACTTGTCACGAAGGCAAGACCCTTTGAAACCATAAGGTTTTTGACCCCTTGGCAAAGAGGACTGGATAATGCCTAGATCTCAGCGGGGTATTAATTTGGTTTAATAAAATAGCAGTTGATTATAAAATAACCATGGGGTTAGCTGAAGAAAAAAGTTACAAGATTGCCTCTAGGCATGAAACACTAACCCCCTTTTGTTAGGTTTAACAAAATATACAACTGGAAATCTCAAGTGTTGTCACCAAGGGAAATCAGTGGACTATGTGATATATTATAAAACTCCAAACACTGCATATTTTAGAGCCTTGAAGATCAGTTTTGGCTTGTGCCATTGTTGATTTAGCATGGAAGAATGTTTTCTGGTTCTGGCATAACTTGCTTTCATTACTCATTTCCATTTCTCCTCATGACTATTGAAATTCAATGAGAAAGTTAAAATAAAAGTGCTTTCGGTATAAGAAATTGACACAGATTTTCCAATTTTCTTAGATTAGCTTTCACAGTTTGTAGGATCAGATTTTACCGAATTTGAAAATTTCTGTTAGCTCAAAATTCCCTAACTTTGTATCAGTAAATATGCCGTCTTTAAGGCATATTTAAAAGGAATACTTTTATTGAAGCTCCTGATAATATAAAATATTTATCTTTTGATTTTGATAGTCTCATTTACTGTAGGCGTTGGGAATGACATCATATTTGACTCAGTATAATGAGGTTGAGTTAAAAGATGACACCTAAATCTGATCTAAGAATAAAGGACAGAAGAAGTAGGGAAAAACCCAAAAATTTATCCCTTGAATGGAAGCACAGCAATTTAAGTTCTTGACTGGTACATTCATGACTCCATATTCATTACAGATGTCTCCACTGAGGAGGGCCCTCAGTGGAATAGTGGTGAAGGAGATGGGGTAAATGAGAATCAACCAGTTTGTAGTATGTTCATATATTAAAATTCCCCCCAAAAAGACAAAAAATAAAGTAAAAAAAAAATCCACACTCTCATGTTTATTCTGTACAATTTAAATGTTTTATAAGTTTAGGTCTGGGTAGACATTTTTGCTCATATCAATCACAGACTTAAGTACCCAGAAACAAAATATTTCACTAGATACTCACATTCATGAACACACACACACACACACACACACACACACACACACACACACACACACACACCAAACTAAGGAAATAAAGAAAAAGCTGAGATTCTTGAAAATAGTTAGATCCCTTGTGATGGTTTTGTTGTCAGCCCGACCTTTTTAATAATCTTGGGTGAGTCTGTGAGGTTGTTTATAGGAAGGCAGCCCTCTCAGTAGGGATCAGGATATAAGGAAGATCAGGGAAGCTAAAAACAAATACCCCTTCCTGGTGGGCAGTGCAGGAAGGAAATTCCAGAGTCTCAGGGAGTCAACAAATCTGGGATAGGGTTGCAAGACCTCACCCTAAATCTCTCTCTTCCCTGGCCTGTCTGCTGGTGTGTGTGTGTGTGTGTGTGTGTGTGTGTGTGTGTGTGTGTGTGTGTGTGTGTGTGTATGTGGTTGGTCATGGCCTCTCTCTCTCTGTCTCTCTCTGTCTCTGTCTCTGTCTCTCTCTCTCTCTCTCTCCTTGGACCTAATTAAAAGGGGGGGGGGTCATCCTCTTTCACCATTGTGGATCTTCCCCTGGATCTGTAACTTCAATAAATCCTTTCCTCTCATAACTGTGCCTGACTTGGAAGTTCCTCCTAGTGGTGTGCAGCTGACTGTGAGATCTCTATTGTGATGTAAAGATAAGAAGAGATGTATAGATAATTTCTCCTCCCTTTGGAGAGAGTATGCATTTAGTCACTAGTACTTGAAATAAGCAAAGGAAAACCCAGTCTTCTATAGATGACTAGAAATAGAAAATTGATGAGGCAAGTGCAACAATTCAAGAAGTTCTCACAGGTTATAGAATGGCACAAGTAATCAAAACAATAGGGAAGGTGACCTGGATTGCTAATCATTGTAAGTTTTCTAAATAAATTTTAAAACAGTATAAAAAGAGATGGTTTTAATATATTGTTAGTTATTTTTATTATAAATTATATCTTTATTATCCACATTTACATACACTGAATGAGCAAATAATGTGTTGGTGTCCCCAGTTCCCCAGTTTCCTTCCTCCCTGTCCCCAATCAGCTGGGCATCTTCCTATGTGGGCAAACTGGATCAGTCCATGGGGTAGGAGGTTATGGATAGCCTAGGAGTCAACCTGGTTCCACCCCCTTTGAATATTGTTACTGAGGGGGGCCATGTCTCTGGACATTCTTCTCCACCAATGTTCTTACAATCTTTCTGCCCCCTCTTCTGCTCAGTTCCCTGAGTCATGGTTTTAATATTAAATATTTCAAATTGTGTTTTGATGAAACTAAACAAATCCCTGTTTTTTATATGTCTTTAAAATTTAATAGTTTTGATTTTTGATTTGTTAAGAACAAAACCTCTGATCTTCTTTGATATATGAATTTTATTGTTCCCCTGTTTAGCAGTAACAGTTTGGCTGTGCCCAAATCCTTTTTTTTTCTAGATAATCCCAACAGGGTGTGGTTGTATGTGCTTGTGTATTGCACATGTGCATGCCCTGGCAAACCCTAGCATCACTTTCAGTGTAAACATTTCCTGAAATCATTAAAGTATGCCTTAAGTAATCAATAATGCTGGCTCTTCAACTGGAAAGTACAGCAATTTCCCTTAGTTTTTTTGAAGTGTTCCATTCTACAACATGACTAATCTTTAATGAAGTCTTCCAATTTGACTTTGATGGTTAACATGAAAGACGAAAGACTAAAACTGTAATGAAAGTTTCTTGATAACCTTATTAAATTCCATGAAAAAGTGATGATGATAGCATTTGCTATGAGAAGAATAACTAAAAATTCTAAGAAGAGTTTTCATGGTACTAAAGTTTTTAAACTGTAATAGTACTTTAGGGTCTCCAATTCATTTTAGGGACATGCAGTTTAAATTTTGCAAAGAGGATATTTATTGCATGAAAAGATCTAGGAAAATTGTGATTTTGCTATTTCTGGATTAGTTCTTATGCCCTAAAAATATTACTAAAGGAATGAACTGCTGCCTGAGGCAGAATTCATTGACAAAATATATATGGTATTTTGTATTAGGTATCCTCCATAAACTCATGTGTAGTGAGTGCTAGGTCCCCAGCTCATGGCAATTTGGGAATTGGACCCTCTGGGAATAGGATATGTTGTTGGGGTCTGGTTTATGGGGTTCTAGCCAGCTTCCCCCTCCCAGTGTTTGGCACTCTCTCCTGCTGCTGTTGTCCACCTGAAGTTGGCCAGGAGGTGATGTCCACCCTCTGCTCATGCCATTTTTTTTTTCACCAACCATCATGAAGTTGCACCTTGAGTCTGTTTGTCAAAATAAACCCTTTTCTCTCATAAGCTGCTTTTGGTCAGGTGCTTTGTGCCAGCAAGGGGAAGGTAACTGCAACAGTAAATGTTTTACCAGAGAAGTGGGGCCATTCCTGCGATGACTCTGACCATGTGGATTTTGGTCTTTTGGAACGTGTGTGCAGAAGGATGGGTGAAAGGACTTGGTACTTTGGATTGGATAAGCCATACAGTGGTGCTATAAGCAAAGTTTTATGGACTATTCTGCTAAGAATTTGAAAATTATAAATATAGAGAGACTTGTGGACTGTGAGGGCTTAATTTATGAACTTTCAAAGGAGAAGTGGAGAACCTTGTTAGATCTTGGGTACTAGAAGAAAGGCTGGATGCATTCTTCCCAAGCACTAAGAATTTGAGAAATGTTAAATTTTTATGCATTGGGCTGGTGTGTTTGGCAAAAGAACAGAAAGATATGGAAGATATAAAGATTGTCATGGGAAAAATGTAAACAGGCACAGAGACTGGTTTTAGTTTACTGAAGCTGTAATTGTTGACTACCACTATTAAGGGTGGGCCAAATGTTTTGTATTGAAACAATGGAAGAGATTCCTAGGATAAAATACATCCAGGAAAGGCTCAATGACTAGGAATGCAAACTCTTTTGAAAGCAAATGATTTAGAGGAATAATTCTGAATAAATATGCAGCTCTGCAATGTCAAGTTTTATCCCCCTCTGGATTTACACATTTGGCTTGCCATACACCATTACTAAATGGTTTTAAATGAATGAAAAATGCAGGGAAGTGGGTCTGAAGTGCACAGGCTCCAGGAGCCACATGAAAGGCAGTTCGAAGTGGATGATGTCCCTGTGTAGAGGCTCAGTAAGGCCATTGTATGAAGTTGTGGAAGCTGTTGCTGAGGTGTGGAATAAGGAACAGGATTGAAATAAACCCTGTACTGGAGGCCAAATAAGGACATTGTGTGGAGCTGTGAAGATGGATGGTGGTTTGCAGTGGAGACCCGCAGATGTTTTGGATTATACCAGATCTGTACAGAGGCTACCATGGAGTGTCGCTGGCTCAAGATGAGATATTTTTCTTGGGCAACTCAACCCAGCTGGAGGGGCAGAAATGGAAATCTAGAGACCATCATCACTGGGTATGGATGTCAAACTTGAACTACAGATGTTTGAAGTTTACCTCGGGGTTATTGATTTGTATTGGCCCAGTTTTTCATTGTTATGCCTTATTGCAATGGATATGTTTACTCTGTGTGATTGTGTGTTGGAAATATGTAACTTGTTGTGATGTTACAGAACTCACAGTTAAGAGATAGTCTTAAATCTCAGGTGAGACTTCAGACTTTAGAACAGTCTTGAAGGTGATAAAGCTTGTGTGGACTTTAAAGTTGGACTGATGCAATTTGCATTGTGAGATGGTCATAAGACCAGGAGAGGAATATAGAGATTTGAATGTGTGGCCCCACAAATTTAGGCTGAGATTGCGAGTCTTCAGTGGACAGAGCTCTGCTGGGAAAGAGGTATGTCACTAAGGGTAGATCTGGTGGTTCAGCCATAAGGTGTGTGTGACAGTTTCAGGCAAGCTCCATAAATGCCCTCCCCTTGAGCAGGAGGTGTCTAGCTAGAGCTCAAACCTAGGCACTAAAACTGATTGGAAAGGTGTGAACCAACCACCTGTCTCCCTGATCACCTGGGGCAGGAAATGCTCACTGAATAGATAATTCTGTCTCTTCCTCACCCACATGGCCTAGAAGAAGGACCTCTGACTCTCTAGGGACCGGTAAGGTCTCCCCAGCCACACACCACAGCCTGTGGTGAGGGGCTAGATTTCTCTTCCACCTGAATCTTTCCTTCTCATGATCTTTCCCCTTCCTGCTTGTTTAGCTGAACAGCATAAATTTTGTTAAAACCTCTCCCACATGTTCTCCCCACCCTGGTGGCTGGAGAACTCTATAACTCCCCATGTTCCTTTAAATAAAGTCTCCCATTATACCTTAATATCTGGTTGTCTATGATTTTAATTCTTTAACTTTGTAGACAAGAATTCGGGTACTCCTTAAATTTTGGGGTGCATTGGAATTTTTGCTGAGCATCATTTAAATTCTAATCCTCAGCTCACCCGGCTACATGTGGATAGCAGTTTGGAGCTCTGGCTGTTTATGCTTTTTTGATGTTTCCTGGCTACTTGATATTGTCTCTCTGCTTTTGTTTGCGGAAGGGATCCTGCTTCTTCTGCCTTTGGTGGGGTTCCCCTGGAATCTGTAAGCCTGAAATAAACCCTTTCTTCCCATAAGTTATGTCTGGTTGGATGTTTGTCCTAGCCATGTGGAGCTGACTAAAACTATATTATGTATATACTTTGTATACATGTATAAGATAATAAATATATAATCAAAAATTAATATTATTCTTATAGTTATTGGTCTGAGGATCTGAGCTCTTTTTGAGGTGGAACATGGGGAAGAATTACAGTTTGGACCATAGCATTGGATAGAGAAAAGTTTTTGGCTGGGACAGATTTCTTTTTGTTTCTTATGTGAGTTGTGTATGTGGCTATATGTACTCAGGAGGTGCCTATAGAACATCAGGTGTCCTGATTCATCATTCTTTTGTATCTTTGTATTTGACTCAGAGTCTTTCAATACTCCCAGAGTTTACTGTTTGTTATTCATGAACTCCGCTATGGGACTGGGGTTATAAATCCATGTCGCTGTTTATATTGGTCTTGAGGATTAAACTCCAGTGGTCTCTCAGGCCTCCTCAGGCCCTCATGGTTGTACAGGAAGTGCTTTTGACTGCTAAGCTAACTCTTCAGCTCTGGGTAAGTTTTCTTGAACCATCACTCATGCATGCTAGCCAAACACTCTGTCCTTGAAATATATCCCAGCTCTCTTGGTTCTTATTTTCAGACTCAGTCTTGCTAAATTGCCTAGACTTGAACTCACTCTGTAGCCCAGGTAGATCTTGAATTTATGATCCTCCTGTATCAGCCTCCCAAATAGTTGGGATTATAGGCCCTTGCCATCAGGCCTAATTTAGTACACATTTAATCTTCATAAATATTTCTAAATCTATTATACAAAATTTAGTATGATTATTCTTATATTGTTTGTAGATTTTTTTTGCCAAGACAGTACAAAATTAATTTTAGGTGAAGGATGTAGGTAGAAAATTTTACCCTAGTTGATATATAAACAACTTTTTTTCTTCAGTGGATATCTATCTATCTATCTATCTATCTATCTATCTATCTATCTATCTATCTATCTTTATTAATTATGTCCAAACCCTTCTACCCTCCAAAAAACCTAGGGGATGTAGAGTAAGGAAGCTGTCGCCTGCATTTAACAACTTTATTAGTGTTGCCAATATTTTGCACCTGGAAGCTAATGAAAATAGTCTGTGATATGATTGATATAAATCACTCTTTTCCCAACCAACCATACTTCCCGTAGAAGCATGTTAACACAATACATGGTTCTTTCATGTATTAAGTGGAAAAACACCTGTTGATTAAATTTATAGATACAGAGGTATCACAATGACTCATTCAGAATAAATTACTTGTCATCTCATATGAGGAAAAATTGACACACATAAATTCTATATATGTAGAGAATTATATGAAAAAGAAATCTAGGAGAGGTGGAATCTACTCTAGTTTTTCACTTTCCCTCTCTATGTTATAAGTGAGCAACTCAATTCCGATGAAGCAGCTCCCCCACCCAGAAAACAAAGCTAATTTGCTAAATTATAAATGGTGGATGCCCAATTTCATCTTGAAATTTCATCTGAGCCGGAAGAAAACCATTAAATGTATTAAAGGATTAGCAGGTATCTCCACATATCTTTCAATGTGTTGCCTGTGAAATGTCAAAGGACTTCAGAATGACAGATGATCTCTTAATCTTTTTGAACTAATTTGAAGATACTATCTTGCTATTTTTTTTGCAAATGGCTTCAGAAATAGATATGAAAATTTCAGTTTGTTTCGGGAAGACTATTCAAATAGATTTCAATTTCATATTTTTAAAACAATTCTCAACTAAGCACCATTCTCCTCTCTCTGCATTACTTTCTCCACATTCCATGAGTAGAGTATATATTTTGCTTATTATTTTGTTTGCTGACACTTCCTCTTTCTTTCCACTAGAATATAATTTTCATATAACATCATCTCTTTTATTCATTTCTATATCTCCAGAATCCATGTGCTGGGTGCATGGATAGTACTGTTATTTATTTGTTTATTTTTACAAAAGCTATATTTAAACCCATGAAGTAAGTCCCTGAATTATTTATTTATATTCATATATTTCATCACTTTATAGGAAATATATTACATATATGATAGTAGATGGAATCATATCAAGATGGTAACAGGGATACTTTCCCCTTTCTTACTTCATTTAACCCTTCTTCATTCTTTCACTTTTCCTTCTCTTCTTCCTTCCCTCCCTCCCTCCCTCCCTTCCTCCCTTCCTCCCTCCCTTCCTTTCTCCTTCCCTCCCTCCGTTCCTCTCTCCCTCCCTCCTTCACTCCTTCCCTCCCTCCCTCCTTCACTCCCTCCCTCCCTTCCTCCCTTCCGTTTTTGACTGTGTCTCCACCCTGGCCTTGAACACTATGTTTAGCTCCATATGGCCTCAAATTTCTTCTGCCTGTGGGGAATACAACCATTTACCACCATTTCTAGCACAGAGAATTTTTCTTAGCAGTTCTTACAACATAGTACCTGTGAAAAACTTTTAATAGTCATATTCTGATGTAGCTATTTATATGTTTATTAAAACAATACATTTTTAATTTGGAGGGAAATGGTATATGATCAGATCAACATTTGTGGATGATTTTGGAAGTGAAAAGGTTATTTTTTAGCATCCACTGCAGGCCCTAAGGGAGCAAAGAAACAAAGAAATGGTAGGCTATAATCCACATGGTCCTAAATCCTGTGAAATCCTCCTGGGACTAATTCAAGTCAAATCTAGGGCATCAAACATCATGCCCATTTTCCTGAGTCCTTAATGAAATGATAGACATCATCTTTTATTCATGTAATGGGCATGAACTCTCTTGACCATACTCAGGGGATGCCCAATCCTTTTCCAGTACCTTCTAGACCCAGGGGTGCATTACTTGAAATATGCTAATGGATTTGAGTAGCATGAATATGCTATGACTACTTTTTCTTTTGGGAGAAATGTGTTTATACACAAAGCCCCTCTGTTTTATTCAGGGTTCTCTAGAGGAACAGAACTGATAGCTGTTGTAAAAAGGGGATTTATAGGATTAGCTCATGGCAGTCCCACAACAGCAGTCTGCAGACCTGAGTCAAGGAACCTGTAGCCGTTCAGTTCACATGGCTGGAGGCCTCTGCAGTCACTATCCAACTCTGAAGGCCTAAAGGCTTCCTAGGGAGCTTCTGGTCTTCAGTCCAGGCTGGAAGGCTGAGGAAGCTTCATCCCAGTGCTGATGAAGGGATAGATGAGCAGGATGGATGCACGTCCAAGTCACAATAAGCACTAGCAGCCAGGCAGAAGAGACAGATTTCCTTCCCCTTTCTATAGCCTTCAAGGCTGGGTTTTGTTCACTTACTGAGTCTCTGGATTTTTCTTCCTGCACTGCCTTCCCAGAAAGGGATATTGGTTTCTAGCTCCCCTGAGCCTCCTTACATCCTGCCCCCTACTGAGAGAGCTGCTTTCCTGTGAACAACATCAGAGACCCACTCAGGATGACTAACTTGGTCAAGTTGACAGCAAAGCTTAACCATCATACCTTCCCTTGCTGGAAGGGTGGGCAAGGAGTGATATGTGTTGTGTATTCCATTTATGTGATGGCCTCTCAAGCTTACCAAGGAGGACTCTAGATAAACACATTTCTGATGTTCTCCCAAATATATTAAGTCACTTTTCATATGAACTAATTGTAGCATTCATGTTTTGGGGAGATGACTTCTCCCATTCTCCTAGTAATTAAATTCAGAAAAGTTTCAGAACAAAGAGCTAAGTATTCTGTGTGCTTTCTAACACCAGTGGATTTTTGTTCCACATACTCTTATCTCTGTCACCAGAGTTATGAGATTACGATGAAAATTAATTAGTGGATTGTTTATAATACTCTGTTTTTCTACAAACAAGCACATAAGTCACAAAACCTGTCACTAATTATCACTATATACAGAGTGACCTATTTTTTAATTCTGTAAAAATATTTTTGAGTAGAAGAGATATTTTCATTAACTGCAGGTATGTTGACCATGATATTCGACATGCAATCATTTCAGTGGGTAGATAGAAAATCTGACTCTTTACTATTCCTGTCTCTTGATGTTCTAAAGGCCTCTTTTTTTGTATGATTCTTTTATTTTGCTGTGGCTTTGGTTATCATGAGTTATGGTGATTGAATAACAAAAAACATGTCCAAATGTGCATTCTGTCTGTGTTGAAATCACTTCAGGTCTTTAAGTGGAAGAAGGGAATATGGGATTTTACTTTTCTTTAAATGCCATTGGTAAATCCTCATAGAATTAAAGATACTCAACTCCTGAGGTAGAGAATCTTGTCAGTTTTGTTTTACCAATAGCTTAATTCTCCCACCATGTGTTTGATTTTTACTGTAAAGGGGTCTTTTGAAGTTTCTTGGAAGGCATTCTATGTGTTGTGCAGACCAACAGGCCAGAGCAAGCAGAGTTAACAAGAGGAATGTGGCATGTCTGTTTTCATGCTGATGGAGCTGTTTATCATCCTTAGCAGACACAAGGGGAGGGCAGCATCCTTGCTGGGAACAGGGGTCTGGAATCTTCTCTTCAGGAAGCATTAATCCTGGGATAAAGAACTACTGTGGTCTTAGCAGTTTGTTGGACATTAAAAAAAACTATAAGTGATTCTTTTCTTGTTTTACAACCATTTTTAAGATGATAATTTATGTTGGAAAACACTAGAGAAAAATAGTAAGAATAATGTGAATTCTAGGTCTTTTTGGCACAGTTGAAAATTCGTAGGTTCTTCTGTGTTTAATATGTTTTTTATTTAAATTGGAAAGATGTTCAGGAGAAAATAATACTTCAAAAACATTTGCAGTCCTTGATATATGAGCCACAGATGAGAAATGCATAGATACATTTCAAGTATAAAAATCTCCTTTAAAGTTTCATAAAACACACCCAACTCTTTGATGTAGGATATCAGGAGTTCCATGAAATGCTTTTCTCTTGAAACCGATAAGATAATTATAGACTCTGGGCTGTAGATCTAAAGCTAGCGTGCGTGTGTGAAAGTAACTGTGCTGTCTTTGTTCTGAACTCAGAGTCCCTTCCAGACCGACCGTCTCCGTACTCATTTTGGACATGAAAAATATTAGGTGTTGAGTGTATATTCAAAATCATGAGAGTAGTTTTGGAGAATGAAAAAGTAAGTTTGTTTTTAAGGAGCTCAGTTTAATACAGGGCACATGTGCAGATGAGTCAAAGGGTTATACTACAGGATCGCTTTAAATTGTGAACTAAAGGAATTCTGGAATATGGAATTGTTAAGTCTCTATTATAACGTCCTTTTAATTTACCTCTCCTGAAACATGAATTATTTTGTGCAGACACATTTTAAGTGATTGAAGCTTACTATTGATATGTGAACTTAAATTAATTTTGATTAAAATTTTAAATACATAATGATCTTTTCCTGAATAAAAATATTTCAATCATATATTAAGTGCACATCACATTCTTTGAACAGGAATACGTTAAAAGATCATGTACTCTAATATACTATGTAGTATGGAAACCGAGTCCAGAGAATTCCCCAAGAGAGAAAACCGAGGAGAACCTAAGCCTCATTAGTTGTTGGGATTTTATTATGATACATTGTGTTTGGATATTGTTCACTAATCTCTGAGGTAGTGATATGGGTTGCTGCTGGGAAGAGAGAGAGAGTTTTGGAATCCTCCCTTCCCCCTCCTCCTACTCCGAGTTCTTGTCCTCTAATGCCAAAGAATTGTACACAGGGACAGAATTAAATTTAATTATACATTTATTCTAATTTAGTAGATTAGGAAAAGCGGAGTTGGATGGGGAAATTGGATGTGGGAAGTCATAGAGTTTTTCCTGCCACCAGTGTGGGGAAAACACGTGTCAGAGAGTTCACAAGCTTTTATTATTTAAATAAACAGCCCAAGAAAAGATAATAGAAAGCTCCCTTTATGAGAAAGAGAGGTTCATGAGAGAAAAGGACTGGAGCCTGCCCCCCCTACCCCAGCCATCAGCTGGGGTAGGGGTACAGGCCTTACCTCACTGAGGCCTGGGTCAGCAGTCCTTCTACTCCATTGCCATGTGGGAAAAGAGGGCCTACTTCCTCTAGGGAAGCTAGTTTTAAGTCCTCCCCAGGTGAGTTAGAGGGACAGCTGATTGGTTCATATCTTATCAATCAGTTTTAGCACCTAGGTTGTAGCTCTAACTAGACACCTCCCATTCAAGGGGAGGGGCTGGAAGGGGAGGAGTGGTCCCTACACACACCTGACTGTCACAGTAGGTGACATCATTTTTCTCACTATAGTAAATCATTCTAGACTGTTATACATTTATACTTTTCTTTTAGTTATTTTTTTTTAAATTACGTTTCTGTACCATCACCTTGATAGCAGTAACTTTTCAGGATTGTCTCTATAGCTGGGTTAGTTTATGAAGTGTGAGTTCAAATTGCTCCCCAAACAAAGTTCCTTTGACAGAGGATATGTGTTTATTCATGAGGAAGACAGACATGTGGCTTCCTTTCTTAACCTGAATGTCATACCATCACCTGGGTCATGATGGATCCAAACTCTGGATTCCCTGTTCTTTGTGGTTCTCATTTTTAGTGACACTCGCTTATAGTCACCTACTCGAGGGCTGCCATGGCCACACCCTTGGCCTTGCCATTCCATGGACACTTTACAATTGAAGTCTTGAATCATTCGATTTCATTTCATATCCCTCTGTCTGTTTTAAGATGGAGAGACACTTAAGTTCCTGAGCTGATTTTCATTGATTCTCTGTTGTTTCCTCCTGTGTTCCCTGCTGTCCTGGCCAGCTCAGAGTTCATGCACTTTGATGACTCCCTTCACTTTATCTTTCCATAACTTCGCTGAGCCTTTTTACATTTCTTAGTCTAGGATAAAAAACTTATTCCAAATGTCTTCTAGTGGTCTGTTATGGTTTGATCCAGGTGTTCCCCATAAATGAATGTGTTCTGAATGCTTGATCCTCAGCTGATGTCAGTTTTGGAATTGGAACCTTGTTGAAGCTGTGTTGTCAGGGCGGGCTTATGGGGTTATAAACCAGCTTCCCCTTGCCTGTGTTTGGCACACCTTCCTGCCTCTGTTTGCAGTGCTGTGGCGGAGGTGATGTCCACCCCTTTGCTCATGCCATCATTTTCCCTGCCATATGGAGCTTCCCTTCAAGACCATAAGCCAACATAAGCCCATTCCTCCCCTCAGCAGCTTTTGGCTGGGTTCTTCCTGAGCAGCAGTGAGAAGTTGACTACAACATAGTCTATAACAGATGTCCCTTGGAAAGTTGTGTAACTTCAGATGAGTGCTATTATCGATATTTTAACACAGTCAAGAATTTCGTCTGATTTTACCTAGGTAGCTCTTAATACTATTCTCCCAGACTTTAAAAATGTTCCTTATTTTCAAATACTTTCTGCTTTTTACATTTGTTCTTTTATTGTGTGCTATTACCCTGCAGAAAAATGACATCAACAGTATCAACAACAAGCACATTATGTGAGGGGGACCCTCAGCTTTGGCTGCCAACCCTAAGATATAGCAGACTTGCAGCTTCTGTGTCCCTTTCTGCTGAGGTTACCATGCATACTGATAGGTCTGACTGATAGGTCTATTTCTTCCTACTACAATCTTTTCTTCAAAATGATTTTATCTACTATTGGGCATTCCACCATGCAAACTTTAAAATTATGTTGCTAAATTACATTAAAAATTCTTTTGGATTTTTATTGGTTGGAATAACGTGGACTTTATATATTAACTTGGAAGAGAAAAGAAGTTCTTTTTCTATTTTTTGGGGGGTAGGGTCTCGCTCTCGCCCAGGTTGACCTGGAATTCACTATATAGTTTCAGGGTGGCCTCAAACTGACAGAAATCTTCCTACCTCTGCCTCCCAAGTGCTGGGATTAAAGACGTACACCTTCATGCCTGGCTAAGAAGTCCCTTTTTAATATAATATTTTTAGGACTGGAGACATGGCTCATAGGTTAAAGGCTTGCTTGCAAAGCCTACTGGCCTGGATTCAGTTCTCCAGTACCCATGTAAAGTCAGATGTACAAAGTAGTACATGCAACTGGAGTTCATTTGCAGTAGTAAGAGGTCCTGCCATGCTCATATTCTCTCTCTGTCTCTGTCTCTGTCTCTGTCTCTGTCTCTAAATAAATAAATAAATAAATAAATAAATAAAACATTTAAAGTAATATCTTCAGTTAGCATACAAGGTAATGGATTTCACTGAGATATATTTTATTATACTCTTTCTTATGTGCCCTGTCTACCACTGTTCCTCATTCTCTCTGCACATCTCTCTTTGGTCCCTTTCTCCCCCTAAATAGTCTCTCCTGCCTTCATGTATATTCCATTATTCTCTTTTCTTCCTGTCAGAAATCTTTACGATGTTGAATCCTCAATGTCATCAATGTGATGTATTTGTACATTTAATTAAATCTTCTCAGATACTTTTCTGTACTGATTTCTAATAATATTTTAGGGATTTTACATAGATGTTTTTGGTGTTGAAGCTATTTTGAATAAATTTTTTTTTTGGTCAGAGTGATCTTCCAAACATGTATATGTGCTCAATGCAAGATGGTTGCCTAAAATCCTTCAACCTGTTTTTTTTTTTTTTAAACTTGGTGTTAATATGTAGACATGGATGTTTCTCACACTCATCCTGGCTTGTTTTTCTACCATGTCTTTTCTACCAGCTTTTATTATCCTTTTTAAATTCTAGCCAAACAAAACTCATGCTAACCTTGATTTAGAGTTCACTGCCAAATCCTGCCCAAACCTTGTACCCCATAACACAATCACGGTGTCAATTCTACATCTTCACACTAGAACTCCCCAACTCTACCCTGGACGGCTTAGGGACAAGTCTCTAGCCTATGCCCATGCTCTCTCTCTTACTCAATTTACTTAAATCCAACCTCTCCTTGGCCAATACTTTGCACAGTTCTTTATTCCTCAAACATCTCTTGCCTTTTTTGTTAATGTTTTTCTATCTTCCTTAAGCGTACTTTGATCTACCACAACATAGCGATAGACTGAATGTTTTTCTCTGTTTTGTCCATGCCTCTATTCCTAGTCACTGTAGGGGATAACACATAAATAAATAAATGCATCTGTTTTTGACTTCTCAAATATACTGAATTCTTGTCTTTTGGTTCTTATTTATTTCTCTTTGCCTAAAACTATGCTATGATATGGTTGGCTTTTCCTTCGGACATTACCATCTAAACACCAGTCTGGTTTCCTTCTCTAGATAGGGGTTCCTGTCCCCTTCTCTGCATAATCTTCAAGGAGTACTGGGGATAGAGCACCCTTGGACAAAATGGCTATACCCTACTTTACAATCAAATTTTCTACTGGATGATATGCCCCATGGAGCAGGAATTCAGTTGAAGAACTTCCTCTGTTGCTTGTTTGCTGACAGTTTTTGTTTGTTTTGTTTTTGTTTTCAAGGTAGGACCTCACTCTAGCTCAGGCTGATCTGGCATTCACCATGTAGTCTCAGGCTGGCCTTGAACTCATAGTGATCCTCCTACCTTAGTCTCTCCAGTGCTGGGATTAAAGCCTGCACCCTCACACTTAGCCGAGAGATTTAAATCATGAACCAGTGTTGAATTTTGTCAAATACTTTCTATTGATAGACAAAAATCATGATCATCTATATAATAGATAATATTTTTTTTCTGATGTTGAGCCATCCTTATATACTTGGAATAAAACTGCTGGACTGTGGTATATAATTCTGTTTATCCACAATTGGATTGTGTACTGATGTTTTGTTGAGGGTTTTGCATCTATGTTCATAACAAATATTGCTATGTAATTTACATTTTTTTGTTTTTAGGTGTGTGTGTGTGCATATGCATGTGTGTGTGCACAGAGGCCATTAGGTGTCCTTTCATCATTCATCTGCTTGTTTCTTTAAAACAGAGTCTCTCACTGCTTTCAAAGCTCGCTGTTTTCACAAGCCTCAGCAATTCTTGGTTCTCTGCTCCATGCAACACTGGGGCTACAGGTGAGCATGACCACACCTAACTCTTTATATGGGTGCTGGGACTTAATCTCAGGTGGTCTCAGGCACAAAAGTTCCCCTGCATGTGCAGGAAACACTTTTAGTGGCTGAGTCATCTCTCCAGCCCTCTCTTTATTTTATGAAATTTTTATTACTTCCTATTGTCAGATTATGCATATTCATGTTATACCACATGATATTGTGAAATTTGTATGCTTTTTAAAATGGCTACATCATAACAAATAACATGCATTATATCAAAAGTTTATTTTTTGTTGAAGTCATTGTGAGCTATTGGGCAGTTAACAGTGGTCCCTGGTTTTGAACTCATGCTTCCTAGTAGCAGAGGTTGAAAGTGTAATCTCATCTCTGTTCCCCAGGCTCTAATATTTTTCCGAGGGGCCAAGAAGATTTAACCTCAATAGGCTTTGTTGATAAAAGATATTTATTCATCCTCCAATTGTTGGACTATGTTCTGAGATTGGCATTATTGTAGTTAAGATACAGATTAGTTGGAAGAAATCTATCTATCTACATATAAAATGTGTGTGTGTGTGTGTGTGTGTGTGTGTGTGTGTGTGTGTGTGTCCTTTGAACTCCCAGTTCATCTTAGCCCAGGATCCAGAATTTATTGACATGACGTGACTACTCTGATGAGGCAAACAGCCACTTGTCTTGGTCTTTGCTTTTTAGCTCGTGACAATTTCCAGGATGGTATGGTCAAGAAAGAATTCAAGTTCTCACAGAGCCACAGGGTGACATTGTCTGAGGAAATAAGACCAAGTTGCATTGTTATCTGGAGACAAGCTTTTATTACTTACTTACAAAGCAAAAAAAAAAAAAAACATTTTTTAAAAAAATTAACAGTGAATGCTGATATATAAAACGACTTGAGGGAACTTGAGACACATCCCCAAAACTAATTTATAGCAACTTTTTCTGTGTGGTTGTTTGAAAATGGTGGCTGAGGGTAGGGTGGATACATAGTACCATTATATCTTTATGAAAGTTGTGAACAAAGTAAGTTTCTCTGGATAAGTTAAATATTGATTTCAGATCTAAAATTTCAACTGTTTTAACAATCCAATTAGATATGCTTATTGGGTAAAATTTTAAAAGAAATTATTATGGAAAACAGGATGGCATATAGTTATCATACCTTACTTTCTATATTTTTCAGGAATATAAAGAGCACATCATCTTATCAAATGTGAAGGCATTTATTTTCCAAAGGAAACACAGAGGCAAGAAGCATCCATACAAATGTCAGTGGGTGGATACACTTCAGTTTTATTTTCTATGGCTTCAGGAGACTCAGCATGGTGCCTTTAAAATAGAATTTATTTGTGAATTAATATATTAATATACATATATTAATCAACAAACGCAGGGCTGGGGCGATGGCTCAGTGGTTAAAGGCACTTAATTGCAAAGACTGCAAACCTGGGTTGGATTCCATAATACACATTTAATCCAAATGTATAAAGTGACATGTGCATCTTGAGTTCATTTGCAGTGGCAAAAGGCCCTGGAGCACCCATAGTCTCTCTTTCTCTCTGTCTTAAACACATAAACTTCAAATAAAAAAGGTACCTTAACACCCATCTTTCAGCCTGTTGATGAGCTGTTTAAACATGAAAATATGAATGTATATTTTGAATATGTGGGTATATTAGTTAATTATTTTTGAATGTTTGTGGGAATTTAGAAAATTTTTGACAAATTCATTTTAGTTTTTTTGCAACAGAGAGAGAAAGAAAGAGAGAGAGAGAAAGAGAGAGAGAAAAAATAGACATGCCAGGGTCTCTAGCTATTGCAGACAAACTACAGACTCATATGCCATTTTGTACATCTGGCTTTAAGTGGGTACTGGGTTGAACCCAGGTTGTTAGGCTTTGCAGGCAAGCACCTTAACTGTTAAGCAATTTTTCCAGCCTACAAATTTTGAATATTTAAACAGACATACTTGTCATCAAGTGACAGAGTTATCAAAATTTTTGAATTGTATACCTTAAAATGCACAAATAATGAATAATTACAGACATTAAAAACAGTTGCTATTCATAAATTTATTACTGTCTATTGTAATTATCACTCTCATTTGAAAGAAAAGTTAAGTTCCCTATACCATGGAGCCTGAGAAAATTGGGTAAATGAAGTATTTATTGATGATAAGCAATAGTTAGATTGTTTTGAATACAAGTATTGAAGAAGTAAGAAGAAAATATCTTTCATTTTTATGCTGCTTTTTTTTTGAGACAGGGTACCATACAGCCTCAGCTGGCCTCAAACTCACTAGGTACCAAAAGCTCTTCTTGAATTCCTGATCCACCTGCCTCCATTTCCCAAGTCCCAAGGGCTAGGATCAAGACTGTGCCACTGTTTCTGGCTGTGATCTGTCTTCAAATCTGGTTGTTATTCTTTACCAGTAATTGGACATAAAATACTGCGGTCCAGAACATTGTGAGGACTAAATAAAATCACAAGGCTGTAGACAGAGCTTTGCCCAGGAGCACATATTCATTGATTCACTTACTTGTACTGGTGAGGCTGCAGTAGAATGATGACCATATTCATGATCTCATAGAGTTTAGATTCTCGTGTCACAATCTCAACTCAGAATGTTGACACCACTGATTTCAAATAGTGCTGATTACTGTAGAGAATTATCTACAGCTAGATGACAATATGGAGAAGGCTTGTTTAGGGTACTGAGGTGGAGGAGGGTCTCTCCAAATTCTATCTGAGCTGAGACATAATGACAGTTACCAGCCAGCATGTTTGTGTCTGGGGTGTGTTCTGAAGAACTAAGGTCGTAATTCGGAGCTCAGTGATTAGGAGAGATTATGACTCTAGCCATTTAGTCCTAAGATTAGATGGAAGGCATCATAAACTGATTTTGTAAGTTTAATCAAATACAAGGTATAGTAGGTATTGGAACACAAGTTTCAAAAACATTTTAATTACACTGGATTTTTTTAATGGACATAATCTCTATCCTTTTTCAAACATTCTGCCTAGACTTTAATTATTGGTATGGACTAAACAATTGTGTGCCCTCAGGCGCCTGTGTTCAAATCCAATCTACACTGTGATGATATTTGCAGATGGGTCTTGAGAGGTCATGAGGATGGAACCTCTTGAATGGGGTCACAGAGTTTGGATAGTTAGTTCATCCTTTTCCACACTGTGAGGACGCAGGTTATGGTGGCTATCTGCAACCTGGTAGACAGTGAGCTCTCACCAGAAGCTGACTATGTTGTTGATTTTAGTCTCCTTGACTTTGTTACTGTGAGAAATAAAATTATGGTGTTCATGAGTCACCCAGTCTGAGGGTATTTTGGTGTAACAAACTAAGACATCTGAACTTCATAAACTTGTTTGCATGTTACAGTTTTGCAAGTATTTATTTAAAAATCAGAGATATGAGATAAGTTTTGGAAGGGGTAGAAAGAGAAGCATGATTTATTTGATGAACACATTTTAAAGATGCAAATAATATCTCCAAGTGCTGGAACTGTCCAGTAATTTCCATTACCTTAGGATAATATCACACCTTTTTAACATGTTTTATATGTCATCACATGATCTGTCCCCTTGCCTTTGAGTTCCACCCTCACTTCGCACTATGTTTTGGATACAGAACTTCTCAAAGGGTCTGACACATGACGGTCCATCTCCTGGAGCATTTTCTCTCTCTGCCCTCTTGTCTGGCCCTGATCATCCAGAAACCTTTACCCTCTGAACTCATTTTTCATACTGTGAAACGTCCCAAGTTGCAGCCTTTCTTGGGCAGTTTATCACTAACTCCCAGGCTCTGACTCTGTGGAATGTCCTCATGCTGTTCCTTATTTATCTTTTTAAAAATTATATCTTTATTATCCATAATTAGATACACTATATGAGCAATTAATATGTTGGTAACCCCAATTCCCTGATTTCCCTCCTCCCTGTCCCCAGTCAGCTGGGTATCCTCCTCCGTGGGCAAACTGGATCAGTCCATGTGGTAGGGGGTTATGGGTAGCCTAGAAGTCAACCTGGTTCCATTCCCCCTTTGTATGTCAGCATTAGGTTTCATTCCTTTCATCATATACGTTGCTATAGCCAGTGTGGGCTGGGAGTGACTGTCTTTTTCTCTGTCATTTCACTGGCACTTAAACAATGTGTAGCACATGAAGAGGCTCAGTTTGTCATAGATTGACCCGTATTATGTTTGCAGGTTTTATAGGTGTGGGTGTGTGCATATGTGTATGCATGTCCA
The DNA here is from genome assembly GCA_004024765.1 of Zapus hudsonius. Lineage (NCBI taxonomy): Eukaryota > Metazoa > Chordata > Mammalia > Rodentia > Dipodidae > Zapus > Zapus hudsonius. Next base: position 45,076 of record PVHP010002825.1, on the reverse strand, counting down.
TATGTATGTGGGTACACTTAGGTGTTTGCAGCTGGGCATGCGCATGTGTGCACTTGTGTGTGCGTGCGCGTGTGTGTGTGTGTGTGTGTGTGTGTGTGTGTGTGTGTGTGTGTAGGCTAGAGGTTGATGTGGGATGTCTTTCTCAGTGGCTCACCCTCCTATTTATTATGACAGTGTCTCACACTGAACTTGCAGTTCACCGATTTGGCTAGGCTAGTTAGCCATTGTGTTTCTTAGATCCTCTGTCTCAGACTGTTGGTCTGTGGGATTGTAGGTGATCTGCCATGCCCATCTGGCATTCTCGTGGGTACTGGAGATCCTAACTCAGGTCTTCATGCTTGCATGGCAAGTCCTTTATGATCGACCTATCACCTCAGCCTCCTTATGCTTGCATCTTATCCATATTTCATATAATCTTATCACAATGTCATATGCAAAATCATCCTTGTAGTTTATAGGTTAAAGAACCAAGAATTTGAAAGCCAAGAGTTGGAAGCTAAAATTTGAAAATCCAACGTTGGCTTGGATACATATTTGGCTGGGCTTACTTACAGAGATTCAATGAACTTGGAAGCAAGTTAGAAATGCCACTTCGGAGGGTCCCCAGTGGGTGGGGCACAGGAAGGAGGGAAATGGGGGTACCATCATAAGACTTGCTCATGCACTGTATCTAATTATTGACAATAAATATGAAAAAAGGGAAAGAGCCTAGGACTAAATTGGAGGCTTGAGGATAGTGATAAAGTTGGGGTGGCATGTGGAAGAACAGAGGGAAGCGATCAAGGATGGATAGAAAGACTGTCTATTCATCTTAAAGGCCTCGTTGAGGTTAGAAACTGCAGCTTTGAAGCAAGCCAAGAGGGCAGCCCAGTGGCTTTCTCTGGGAAAGCTAAGAATTCTGGGAGAATGGCAGCAGCAGACGGGCTATGGAGAGGTCCAGGGCTGGACATGTGTCATGGTGGCCAACTGAGGTCCTTGTGTGAGTATTAAAATAGCATGCTTATAGATACAAAGGAGACAAAGAATGGGTGACAATAGATAGGAGGAACTGAAGGATGGGGAGAGTGTCCATCAGGTCTGAGATGTTCTGCATTTGGAGAGCTGTAAGTAGCTCCAAACACATCATCTCCTCCTTAAAATAAAACAAGTTTAAAGGGCTTCCTAATTTTAGTGGATATATGATATCTTAATTGCTTAAACACATCCAACAAATGACATTTTGCATTTTCTCAAGCCAGGCTATTTTATGTAAACCAGCCAGCTTTGACTTGTTTGTGTATGAGACTGTAATGGAAAGGAATCTCTACCTGAGAACCCGCCACCATGATGTTCACTTATGAATGATGTGGAGCAAGGGTTCTAGAGTAGATAATTCATTCAAGGTTTTCTGATTTTCTTTACTACTGTTCATTCATGTCTGCTTTTGATAAAGATCTATATGGACTTTTTCTTGTTACTGAATCAAAGTATTATTTCAAGGAAAATATTTAGTAACAAATATGTCAGATACAAGTGATTATTTCTACAGTTTTCTTAGAGAAAAATAAACTTAATTTTGAACTTTAGGTCTTAAAGTCTGCAAATAAGTTTTGCATATGAGCATGTTATTAGAGAGTGAGGAGATGTGTACATTTTAGATTCCCAGCTTACATTTTACTGTAAGAATCATGTGGGTCCTTCAGTGATAAGTGTCTTTCTTGGATTTTATTCTTAGAAGATTTTTTGTTACCCACTATAAGCTTTAAGGGATTGTATAAATGGAGTTAGATCTCTAGGTGTGTGCATAAATGTCATGAAATTAAAAGCTATCTGTTAATCGATAACCCCATGGTTGCGTATTTTTTTCCTCTTCTTAAAATTAGGATCCTTCCTTATTAAAAGGAATTTATTCTTTTACCTCCTTTGTCCAAATTATTTCTCTTCTATGCAATGATTAAAGAGAATCATATGTGATCATCCGTCATGATTCAGCCAACAAATACTTCTGGGAGACTCTGTGTCAAGTCATAGATGCTTTCTTTTTTAAAGAAAAGGAATTGTAGCTAAGCAGAATTCCATAGAAGTCTCAATGACTTCTCTCCTAGGGGACAAAGTGTTCGTTTATGCAAGAAGCAGTGAAGAAATTGACTATGTGGAAATTTTATGTTATTTTATGTTAGTAGCAGAAAGAAGTCTAAAATTAATGACATCCCAGGCTATAAAACTATGGGATGGAATACATTAAGGCCTTTCAGCCATTATTACAATCAAACTTTTTGTGTGGTATTACTAGTATTAAATAGATCAAGGATATCTTATTGTTTTTGTCTACTTCTATAAATGATATATTTTTAAAATTTAATTTTATAAAAGCTTACACTCTTTTATTCCTTTACTCCTGCTCCCATTTCCCTGGGGGGCCTCCTTATTGGGGCCATGAAAGCTTCAGTCAATCTCTTTGGGGTAGTGGAGGGACTGTGCTTCAGGGTATTCCTACTCACACTGTGGCTTTCTGTCCCCATCACAATGTTTCCTGAACTATGGCAAAGTACATAACCAACTGGCCAGGCAAGAAGCACAACCTTGTGCAATAGTGGCACACAGCCTCTACAGGTAACTACCCGTTCTCTCTCTGATTGGGCAAGTCTCCCACTCAGTGGGAGATAACTCATATTTGATACTGGGAACCAAGTCAGAATCCCATGGAAACTCAGAGACTAGAGAGATTCCCAACTGTTACTGCTCTCTGGATAAGAAGAGTGTATTCACAAACTAAAATATCTTTTAAATAACTATGCATCATCCCTTTAACTCAAGCTGCCCTCATTCTTGGTTGGAAAATCTGTGTGCTTTTTTTTATAGATGGTAAAGAAAATGTAAGTGCTATTTTCTTTTAGATAAAAAGTCTTATCTTTTGGTATGTATTGTGAAAACATGATGAAGTCCCACACTCTTCCAAAATGCTATATTGATTTTTTTCATGTGACATTTGTCCCAATTCTCAATATTACTATATGCAAAAAAATTAATAAAGTCAGCACTCTATCAGAGAAATGTGCCATTCACAGCACACATGTTTTTGAAAACTTTTGAATTTCACAACATGAGAACATAGGCCCAGAGGGAGCTAGAAATGTATTAGTTAAAGGATGATGGAATATTGGATTTTAAGCCTGTGATTTCAAATCTTTTCTGATGGAAAAGGAGAAATGGAAAACATTCCACAGATAGGTTTAATGTGAGTTGTCACTGATGTTTATTTAATGTTACTTTCAACTACAAATACATTTTTCAAGCTGTTTGATGCCCTGGCATTGATTGCTTTTCTTGGAAATGTGAGTTATTGTCCTCATAGAGAGGAGTTTCAGGTGTAGGCCCACCTGCAGGGATGCCAGTAACCATAGAGTAATACAATTCTTTCCCATTTGCAGGGCATGAACAGGTTGGGGATGAGGTTGAACAGGTGGCATACAGTCTAGGGAGGGCTACTGCTTGCCTTGGTTGGTACTATGGGCTAAGGATGTATATGTCACAACTTCTTTCTTGAATTTTCTGCCAAGTATTTCTGCCCATACCCACTCAAGCCAAAGATTCCAGATTATGGAGAAATTTCTTTCCTAAAATGGAGTAATGATTTTTTAAATTGAATCGCATCTTTCTAAAAGCATGATAGGAGAAGCTATTGAGAAAATGTTATGTCTAAGAGTCACCTTAGACTCCTATACCTCCCTCTGGGAATTCCCTTCTGTATGTTACTGGGAGCTCTTTCCTCTTCTGATTGAGTAACTAACCAGAATCAGATCTGATACTCACATAAAGATTAAACTATGATCTTGACTATTGCCAAATCTGGATTGGAAGTGCAAAGTGCTTCTGTGGTCCAAATGAGACTTTCCAGTTCATGACCCAGGTCTGGATCTCGGACTCACCCAAGGGAGCCACATCATAGCTTTCACTGTGCAGCAGCTGTGCTGGAAGTGGAACTGGTCTCACGCCCTCAGACGAAACTCCAAGAGCTGAGTATGCAGCAAGATATGGGCCTGCTCACCGCCCTCAGAGAGGCATTCCTTGAACTCTGATCTATGACATGGGCTCCTCTTCTTTTTTCTTCTCATTTCTTCTTTTTTTCTCATCTCCCTCCTCCTCTTCTTACTCATTTCACAATGTAATCTGGGCTAGTCTAGAACTTGCAACCTCTTGAGTGCTGGGATTGCAGGTGAGTGTCATCACGCCTGGCCTGTCACAGGTTCTTCATGTGTGGACAACACAGCTATTAGGAAGGCGGTGAGCTCATCCTGAGGCAGGTCTGTCCCCAAAGGCAAAGAGAAATAAAGGCTGAAGAATTTAACTCCGTTCCTCAGCTCAATCGTACTGGTCACTTCTCTTGAAGGCAGGAGGAGTGAGCAGGTAGACTGGGAAAGTGGTGGAGAAGAGACTTGAAGTCTCCTTCCTTCATATCGTCTCATCTTATGGTAAGAAATATGAAGAGAAGGAAAATGAAGTTTATTTCCATATTTCTCTCTTCTAAGATGAACTTCAAGTGTACCTTCAAAATATCTATATTGAATTTACAACTGCTCTAGCTATGTTAAATATTACCCACCTGAATCAATGTGCATATGGAGAGATGATTATGTCACCATCCTATGAATGTCTCCTCACTGGTTTCCCATAGTTCTTTGGGTTGTAATCCCAACCTCGTGCTCCCTTGCCATGGTGCTCTGGGCTCTTAGAATCAAGCCCATGATGAAGTAAGTATTCAGTCACATTTTTTCTTTAAATCTCAAACTAGCTTTTGCTTCTGGCTTATCACATTCATTGCAGTTTCCCAATCATTCATGCCATTAGCTACCTCTTGTCAGTTTTCGATGCTCCTCTTCTGAGAAAGACCTTCATTCATCTCTTATGTGAGTCTTCACACCTCAGCTCAGACACAATGAGCTCATCTGGGAGCCTTCACTGAGTGACTGAGCCATGCTCACCTTTGAGGCAAGGTGCCAGTTCATTCTAGAACTTCTCGTAGAATTTCAGGATTGTTTGTTGGAACTTGGACTAAATATTTCATGTCTGTATCTGTATACTGATATTCATGGCAAGCATATAGAAAGCAGTTAATATTAATTTATCTCTCATGTTGCTTCCTTCCTTATACAGGACAGTGACATAGTCTTGTTTGTCTCTAAATGTGTACCTAATAAGAATGGCATCATTATGATACCAGACTTGGAGATTATACAAATCTCAGTGTCTTTAGTGATACTGAAAGAAAGTATTTCGTCTCACTAAATAATATTTTTGTTTTTCTGTTATCCACAACATTCTTTAAAAATACAAGTAATCTGATTTTAATGAACTTTTCATAAAATCTGTGAAACAGTATCCAATGAGTAATAAAATTACACTTCATGACTCAAATTCTGAGACTTCCATTTTTAATGATGTCTAAACCCTCATGAGGAGAAATATTTACTCCAACCCTAAGGATTTAGATGGCGTTAAGGAAAGCTGGGCATTTTCATATTTAGTCTCATGTTGAAAGATACAATAAAATGAAGAAAAGATATCATGGAAAATAGAGATATGTTATGTTAAGTGGTTCTGAAAGGCATCCTGAAACATTTATTGAGGAGAGGCTAAAATATTTTTATAGCACTTGGGAATTAGAGAGTGGAGACCTAATTATGTTTAGGTTAAAGTAGAAAGTAAAGTAGAAAGTATTTTTTTAACCTTCTAACGCAATTAAATCCATAAGAAGAGAATTGTCAAATGGGTTGGGGGCTAAATTTACTCAACGTTTATCTTTGTACTCAAATTTGTTCAATCTGGTAAAAATCTTAATATGGTGTGTTGTCTGATATGATTACTTGGAGAATGAAAAATGTGGTATAAGTTATACAGATTGGATTACTAACTATAATAAAACCTTTACTGTTTCACTTTTTTCCAACTCACAAAGAGTTTTTAAAAATTATAGGAAATTCTGGGAATCAAAATAATTATTTTTATTTTTATGTATTATTAGAGATCAGAATAGCAAAGAGAGGTGTGAGTAGAAAATACTAATAGAATGTGGGTCAGCTATTTGCAGGTGGTAATTGAAGTTATTATAAAGTAAACTGAGGCACATTAAAGTTTTCAGATGAGGCTGGAGAGTGGGCTCATTGGAGAGGGTTTTGCACACAAGTCTGGTTCCCTAAGTTTGGATTCCTAGAGTCCTTGTAAAGCCACACCCCCCACATGAACACACACACACACACACACACACACACACACACCATATGCAAAAACACACACCAAAAAAAAATTCAGGTAGGTCATGTGTCAAACAAAGACTCATAAAGTTGGGTAGCTCCAAACCAGCGCTTCCTTGACATAACTCAACGGGAAAGATTTTATAGAAAACCCAGGAGGTAGGTAGAACAAAGAAATTAGAGTCTTTATATGTTCAATTGATTACAGTTAGAAGTTTGCTTTATTTGGTTTGTTCCAGTGGAAAAACCCTTAGTAACACACATTTGTCTAATGATTCATATTGATTGATTGCATGATCTGGCATAGTTTAGTTCGGCACTCAACTTTAATTGACTTTTCCAGAGTCATGGGCAATGCTGAGCTTGCTAAGGAAACAGCAAAAAGATCAAAGAGAACTTATCACAGAGTCTTTGGGACTATTAATACCTTAAATAACACATGGCTAACATTTTTATTAAGCTCTAGTCTACATTGCAATCACCTCTCACCACCTGGCTGACCTTTTTTTTTAATTTGTAAGTTTCAATTAGGATATCAACTGTCTTAATTCAAGCTGCTATAGCAAAAATACCTATCCTGGGTGACCTAAACAATGGAAACTTATTCTTCACAGTTTTAAAGACTGGGAAAGCCAAGATGAAAGTGTTGTAGGTCGCTTTTCTTGGTTTACAGATAAATGCCTTGCTGTATCTTCACACACTGGACAGAAACCACCTCTCTTGAGTTCCTTCTTATGGTACTGATGGCTCCCAATCTCCAAATACCATTACACTGGACATTAGAGCTTCAGCTCATAACTTTTGGAAGGATACAAACATCCAGACCGTAACACTAACATTTCCTCTGTGCATTGAAGCACTTAAGATGAGTGATTACTTAACACTGTCAGGGGAGGTTTATATAGAGGCAAACTCAGGCTAAGGTGAAGTGAGGAAGCTAAGGAAAAATCCTGATGATTCACAAGAGTTTTATGATTATACAAAGGAGGCTTCTGAGGGCCCAGCCACTGGGTCTGGTGGGTTTGACCGGTGTGATTTGAATGTATTATATTCACCAACAAAAACAACCAGGGGAATCATGGAGACAGTATCCTTTGTTGTTTTGAAGGACAACTCAGCTTTGTGTCTAAAATCGGTTTTCCAGCAGCAAGCTTGAAGGTGATTCTATATATGGGCATTCCAAAATCAAACACTGACTTTTTAACTCTTCTGCTAGTAGTTATGGAACTCCAGTGCTCTAAAAAATACCTGGCGATTTTATTAAGAGTGTAGGTTTCTATGATCTGTTTTAGGGGGTGAGGGGTAAAGCCTTCGAGTGTGCAATTGTACTTCTTATGGATAATAAGCATGTCACTACCCGTTTTGGGAGACAGGCAGTAGAGTGAATGTGGTTAAGAAACACTCTTTTTGGGCTTGAGAGAGAGTTTAGTGGTTAAGGCGTTTGCCTGCAAAGCAGAAGGACCTGAGTTTGATTCCCCAGGACTCACATAAAGGCACAAGGCGGCATCTGTGTCTGGAGTTTGTTTGCAGCACTGGTGTGCCCATTCTCTCTTTCTGTCTTTCTCTTTCTCTCTCTCACACACACACTCTCTCAAATAAATAATTTTACAAAAAGAAATACTCCTTTCTATCAAAGGTATTGTCATATCAACATAAAAAAGTTCATCTTCATATTTCATATTTATTTTGCATTAAATACTATTAGCATGTGTCATAAGAATTAAAATTGTTTAATTGCACCTGTGTAAACTTTCTTGTTTTATCTTTATTTAAAAACTATTTTTATCATTTCTGGTTATTATTATGTGTGGGTGTGGGATTATGGCACTCTGTGATTTGGGGAGTTTTTTTAAATTGCTACCAATAGATGAAATTAGTGTTATATATTTGCTGGTTGTTTCTTTATTATGACTCTGTCCAGAGAGTAATTTGTGATCAGTGTTTGTATCTGGCGGGTTCCTAATTTATTGCTATTTAAAATTTTCAGATGCTTTGACAAATCTCATTCAGACCTAGCTATTTTGCAGAGACAGGTTAATGAACAGAGTAGTTCAACAATTGTGTATTTCAGTTTCTTCTCCAATGCTGAAATTAGTTACCTTCCCATCTGAAATCCAGGTCATGCTTGTTCTCAAGAAATTGTCTGCATATTTAAGTGGATAAAATAGGTTTTATTTTCCCTGCAATGACTCAGCCCAGCTGGAAGATGATAGGATGAGAAATTTCAGACTAAATGTGGTTTTAAATGTTATTCATTAAAAATTCCTTGGAAAAAACAAAATTTTTTAATAGAAATGATTTTCTCATCATCAAGAACATAATTCCTTACCAGGAAGAAAAAAAAACCAATCTATGTTGGATTCTGAAGAACTTTTCACTGGAATGTCTCAGGAGAGGCTGTAGCTGATGGGGCCGGAACAAGCTGAAGTGTGGATGGGGTAGCCAGCGTGGGTGGTGGGGACTAGTGTCTAAGCATCTAGATAAAAGAATGTGGGAGAGAGGCATCATAAACTAATAATTGTACCAGACAAACAGAGAAGAGATAAGAGGGATAGGATGTATTTTTCAGCCAACTTCATTCTAATGAGAATTGTGTTATTTTTAGAGACAGTGAGAAGGGGGGAACTGGGGCTGTAGCCTGCCTCTCCCCTCAGGATGGTTTCTGACTAATGAAGTGTTGATGATTGTCTGATATTTCAGAAACACCTTGTCTAGATAATCTGGAGGTGGTTATAGAGCAAACCAGCAATAAGCAGTCTTAATTAAGAGTCAATGTGATGCATTTCTAAGTAAGATGTTTCCATTAATTGGAAAATTCATTGCTAAATGGTCAATCATTACTGTTTAATCAATAAGCTCACAACTAAGCATGGAATGCTGTGGGGGTTACACATGGAGCTCCTTCCCACCTCCTGTGTCTGGGTCTAACATTCATTAGCTACATAGGTCAGGTTCATGACCAACTCCCCCCTGGCAAGCTTGAGCTCCCCACTTGAATGCATTGCTAACTTTGGGGATCAATCAAAATGACTTAGCAAGTCCCCTGGAATCAACAGCTCGTCTCCAACATTGTTGTGAACCTGATTGCTTCATTGTTTTTCACTTTGTGGACACTAGGAATACTTTAAGCAGTCTTGTAGTAGAAACTTCCTGCAACTGTTTCAATCAAGGAAACTTAACTATAATGAAATCTATGTGATTATAATTGACATTAGGTTGACTGTCTCAGCAACATAAAATTATATTCTTGAATAAAGTATATTGGTCATTTTTATAATGCCATTTCATTACCATTTTCACAAAATGTAAGTTCCAAAAGTCAAGCACACATGAAAACACCAGTATGTAACGATATACCAAATTACTTTGGAATATCTGGCATGTTGGATTATGCCCTAGTTTTTCTTCAGGAGTCTAGTCTTAGCTATAGATTTATATATGTAGACTAAATGTTTTGTAATATATGGCAGTGGAATATATGTCAACTGTTGATATATATCTTATTTTATGTACTTGAATAACTACATAACCTTGCACAACACTCCAAACTCTTCTGGTTAGATTATATCCTGCCAAAAAATTAAGTCAGACATATATTTCTGAGACTGTTTCATATTGCCAATACTTGACTCTATGTTGTGACAAAGATTTTAGAATTATGTATTTATCATGGACTTTGAGATGTTTTCAAAATATAGTAAAATTAAGTTATGTAAAAAATGCTTTTGTAAGAAAGATTTCCCTGAGGTAAATCTATACCAAGTTACTTAGGAAAGTTGTTCTTGCTAGAACGTTGGCCTGCCTAACTTTACCCTTCTCTCTGAAGCAGAATTCCCTGCCTCTGTTCCCTGGAGCTCTCAAAAATTTTTTTCCTGGAACCTGTTTATATATAGGCTGCCGCTTTACATATAGTGTTGCCAATTCTAGGGGAAGTTCTTCCTCTTTCATTTAATCTTTCCTGGAAATGACCTCACAGCATTGTCTAGGAAGTGTGCTTCTTTCTTGATTGCTGATCTGATCAGGAAATTAACCAACACACTGACATTATGCAAAATTTTAGTTTTAGAGCTTGTTTTGGTAGCACACATACTAGAAATGGAAGGATACAGAGATTAGCTCCTGTGCAAGGATGACACCCAAATTCGTGAAATGTAAATTTTTGTTTTATACATAGCTCCCAAAAGAAATCAAAGAATCCTTTCCTTGCTGTGATTAGAATCAATAGTCTGGATGTGGCATACACCTTAATCCCAGCTCTCAGGGAGGCAGAGGTAGGAGGATCACCATGAGTTCAAGGCCACTCTGAGACTACATGGTGAATTCCAGGTCAGCCTGAGCTAGAGCAAGACTCTGTCTTGAAAAACCAAAGTAAAAAAAGTCCCACCTTTTATTACTTTCTTTGCAGTGCTGGGGAGAGAGAGAGAGAGAGAGAGAGAGAGAGAGAGAGAGAGAGAGAGAGAGAGAGAGAGAGAGAGAGAGAGAGAGAATAAGCACACCAGGGTCTCCAGCCACTGCAAATGATTGCCAGACACATGTGCCACCTTGTGCATTTGACTTTACGTGGGTCCTGGGGAATTGAACTCAGATCCTTCTTCTTTGCAGGCAAGGCTTTAAACGCTAAGCCATCTCACCTTCTTCTCTCAAGTAGTTGGTATACTAGGCACACACAACCATGCCCTATTAGAAATTTAATTTTGTTGGCATTTAATTTTCAAATAGCAGGGTAATCTAAACCTTTTGGGGAAAAGGAATATAATCTTAGATTATGAAACCCTTTTCTACTAAGGCCTCTTATACTTAAAATAATGGTAAAAATGACATCATGAAAGAACTGTCACCCACAGTGCATTACTGAGTGTGAAAGGAAGACAGGAGGTGGAATCCTAGACATTCATTTGCAACCTGGAAATAGGATCTGGCAGTTTTTAAAGTTGACTTAAAAAATAATACAATGCTTATTTGAAATAAATACCATAAAGTAACCAATTTGGAATGTTCTGAGGTGATTGTCGGAAGAGTGCACAAATAACCTTCAAAGACAAGAACGTAGGAGACCGTTTCAGGAAACAAAAACTTTGCACCACTGTTTCTCAAAGTGGGGTATTTTCCTTGAAAAATTGCTCTCTTCAGCCGTGGTCAGGAGAATGCTACAAAAGCAGGCTTTGGAAACTCAGCCTGCCCTGGAGAAGTCATTAACCCACCTCAAAATCGGGCCAGACAGAAGACGGAGTGCATCACTTTGTGAAAAGCATGTATATGTCTGGCATATATTGGCAAAGAAGAGAGTTGTCTTTCATAGCTAATATTTTAAAAGGCCCATATTTGAAAAAGGCTGTCTATTTTCACCATCCAGATCAACTCCTTTGACTTGTGTGTTTGAGGGACCTCATCTGGTCCTGTTGCTTGAACTGATACCTTAGTGGACTAGTTTACTAAAATCATTCATTCATTTAAGAGAGCTTTGTTGAATAAATATGGCTGTAAAATGTAACTTTATGAGGCAGTCACATTGAATGAGAACGTTTACTGCTAAACTTTGCCCAATGCACGGAATCCTAGACAAAAGTAGAATAATCTAAGAGTTTATGTTTCAGTGTTAAACAACAGGAAACAAATGAGTCATATACAAACAGTACAAACATGATATATTTGAGTGGTGATAATTAAAATAAAGCAACATTAAAAAAAAAAAAAGAATGGGAGGGAGGTTGAGGTAGGAGGATCTCCATGAGTTCAAGGCAGCCCTGAGACTCCATAGTGAATTACAGGTCAGCCTGGGCTAGAGTGAGACCCTATCTCGAAAAAACAAAACAAACAAAAAAAACCTTGAGACTGACTTGAAAGAGTGCCATTTCAGAGCGCCCCCATGGGTGTGACATGGATTTAGCCAAGGAGCCGCATTAAGACGGTGCCTACGACTCAGGGAACTGAGCGGAAGAGGGGGCGGAAAGATTGTGAGAGCCATGGTGGGGGAGACTATCCAGAGGCATGACACCCCTCAGTAACAACACTCTTGGGCCAGGAGAACCAGGCTGAGTACTAGGCTATCCATGGTCCTCTTCCACAAGGACTGATCCAGACGACCCATGGAGGAGGATCTCCAGCTGATTGGGGATGGGGAGGGGGACATTGGGGAATTGGGGATAACAACTCATGGTTTGCCCACTGAATAATGTAACTCATTATGGACAATATATATATATATATATATATATATATATATATATATATATATATATATATATATATAAGACAGTGCCTAATGCACATGCAAGAGGCCAGCGAGTGCATGGTGTTGAGACAGGACCATTTTTGGTGGATCTGACAAGCAGCCGGGCGGCCAGTGTGACCACAGGAGAGCAAACAGGGAGCAGAAGGGCCTGTCCAAGCAGTAATTTGTGAGCAGATCGTGAAGGACCTCATAGGTCATGATCAGTAAAAACTCCAGAGGAAGATGGGAAGTTGTGGGGCTGGAAAATGTGAACAGAATATGATCTGATTTAGTTTTGACGCAGATACCTGTAGGGTGGACGATACTGTAGCATGGGGTTTGGAAAATGTAAGTTGCGTGAAGATGGCCACTATGGTAATAGTCCAAACCAAGAAGATGATTGTCCCTTGTTAAAGGATTAGTGTTAAATGACGAGAAATGGTTAGATTCTGAGGAGGGCTGGAGGATGGCACAAACATTCACTAGACTAAGGAAGGCTCTCAGCAGAGCGGAGGCAGGAGAGGAGATATGAGAGAAAAAATCTGAGAGGAATGTGACCAACAAGTGATTTGTTCATGCACTAAAAGTTCATAAATAATAATGATTATTTATAATTCATTAACATTTAATAAAACAAAATGGAAATAAATAAATAATTATACATATATAGATAAATATAGAAATAAAATATAAAGTTAAAATGAATAAAAATCAAATCTAGAAATCAAATTTTTAAAATTGATTTCTAGATTTGGATAGAAGCTGTAAGAAGAAAGACAAGAATAACAATGATTCTCGAAGTTTGCTCTGAACTGTCAAATTAATACTTGCTGAAATGGATAAAGACCAACAAGGGACAGGCTGAGGGGCGTGATTACACGTTTACACATAAATGGAAGGTTTTGAGCAAGTTAAAGGAATATGAAAGCCTGCAAGTTCAGGGGAGCGATCCGCCTGGAGTAAGAGTTGTCAGTAGATACGTCAGATTTAAAGCCTGGTACTGGAATAGGTCACCCAGAGGTCAGATAACATGACCTTCAGATAATACATCTATGAATTAAAAAAAAAACATGGAAAGACTGTGGTATCTCATAGTATTTTAAGTGACTTATACTGAACCGAGGTGCCATTTATTCATATACTCACCCACACTAGTTTAAAGATAAGTATATTTACTGCCTAGAGATAGGACCAACATGACCGTGGAGAGGTCTTTTGTGCATGACTCTGCTATAGAGAAGAGTGAACAGCAAAATGAATTGTATTTTAAAGGCAATGTAGCAAAAAGAAAAAAAGCAATTATTCACAACTTCATTCCCAGCTCCCCCACCAATAAATCTGGCATGAGATAAATAGGGAAATGCCAAGAACTCGAGTCATACTAGGAAACTAGACATCTAACTATAGGAAAATTTCACAGAAATTACAAGGTTTAATACCACTTTGATGAGTTAGTTGCTTGGTCCAAAAGGGATTATTCTGTTTCAAAAGGAAGAGACTTTAGATCTCTTCTACGCAGACCTCTGACCACTACAACAGGCAATGCTGAGCATCATCTTGGCTTAGGGATAAAATGGGACCCTTGACTTTGTTGGAAGACCTGGGCCATTGTGTACTCTACTGGAAGGAAGACAGCATTATTTTGGCTTAGGTATAAAAATAGAACCCTTGATCTTTTCAGAAGACCTGGGCCACTGTGTTCTTTACTGGAAGGAAGACAGACTCTCTCTGTCCTGGAGTTTCAGGACTAGTTGCTAAATGCTGAAGTTTCAGCCCATGTTTGCCTTGAAGAATCTAAGGAAGGTCCCCCATTGACTACCTTGGGACTGTAACCACTATTGCTAAGTCCCAGATTCACTATGCCTGTACATTGGTTGTTGGAAATCTCTAAGAAATTCTAGGAATTGACTATCAATGACTCGACTCCATTCCAGTTCCTGAGCTTCCTCAGAGCATTAGGAAAGATCCCTTTACTAGGACATGGCCTTGGAATTGCAGCTGTAGGTAATATAGGTCTCATTTGCAATCAAGCTTGTTCAAGGGACCCGAGTAAGAGCCTATTCATGTCCATGAGCTCCAACAAGCCTGTCCCCAACAGAGACTGTGACATGGCTTAGGACCATTCCTATCTATGCCTTGCAGCTATGGGATGACAAGCATCAAAACTCCAAGCCTGAGCATCACTTGTGCTTAACCTACGGAATCCAGGGAAGGTCTCTACCGTGTCCTATATCTCCAAAAACATGGATACCCATTCCCGACAATTATCTGCATATACCCTGGAAGACCTAGGAGCATCTTCACCATAGTCTACCATACTTGACACTACATAAGTGGTGCCAAAAGTCCAGGTGCCCCTTCCATTTGTCCCCTAGAATGAGAGAAGGCATTGTCTGCATCTTATCTCTACACAAAGGTAGCTGGTAGTGCTACAAACCCCACAATTAATTTAGATAACTCCATGGGGCAAAGGGAAAGACTTTTTTTTGTTCTAAAATTTCAAGACCAAAGTTATCAAGGTCACAGAACCCAGAAATATCTGCACTTATCCAGTAGGACCTGGAAAAGATCACATCTCAGCATTCAGAAATGTGGTTCCTGCTCTTATAGACCCAGACATCTCCACTATAATCCTGAGAGCCCTAGGGAGGTCTCATATCCTGTAGCTTATGGAGAGTGACTGCTGATTCCCCCATCTTCATGTTCACCCAAAGGAAACCGAGTACAGTCCTCTGCATTTACTAGATATAACATCAAGACTAAGACATCGCTGTCACATACTTCAAAGTCAACGAGAATTACCTTTATGGAGCCTGGAGACATACCTTTAGGAGCCAAGATCTACTACATTCATACAACTACCATCATTATCTACAATACTACAGTCTATAGTATTGACGAACTCACTGATATCGCTTATATTAGCCAAACAAAAAATTAGAATAGAATAGAATTGGAGAATCCCTAGATAAACCCATGCAGGTATAGAGACAAGGTATCAAAAAACATACTTTGGAGAAAATACACCCAGTATAAACAGTCAGAATACTGAACCTAGATTCCTATCTCGGGTGTTGCATAAAAATCAATTCAAATTGAATCCAAGAGCTTCATGTAAGACTTAAAACAGCTAAAGGAAGACATAAAGGAAACACTTCAAGATACAGGCATAGGCAACAACCTTCTTCGAAGGACTCCAGCATGAAGTTGAGAAGTGGAATCTGCCCTGGTATGGCAACTAAATGATAAAATAGTCTATGGTATTTCTTAAAATGACTAGACACAGAGTAGTGGATTCCTGTCATATCTAAACAATTTATGTTTGAGGAGATGGAAATACCAATTACTGATTTTATTATCCACTGTATGCATGCAGTGAATTACCCATAAAATAGGGCAAATGATTATGTATTAGATGTACTTCTAATAATGAGTAGAAATCAGATATTGAATGTTTATATTCTAAGGTTGGAGAGTTTCGTTGTTAAAAATAATTCTCGTACTTTCAAGTGTTAAGAAGTAGAAGATATTTTTAGCATCCAAAGAGAGAATGTTGAGTTTGAAATTCTTGGCAGACCATATAAATTGAAACAAAATTCGGGGAAAATGAAACAATTCATTGTAACTCAGGCCAGGAATAACTGAACATAAGTTAGTTGCATTTTTCCATATAGTCATATAAAAAGTTTTATAAATTGTGAGTGGAGGTAAGCTTTAGTAAACCCAGGAGGTCAAATAATCACGACTTTCTAAAAGAGTTGAGGTTACAGTGATGGGTCGGAAGGAATGTCAGTGGTGTTTATATATGATAGGGAAACTTAGGCTGGTCTGATGGAGACTGCCCCTGACCTGCACTTTTCCTTCAGGAACACCATTGTTTCTCAAGAGATGAGCTCCCAAGCTGGAGACCAGAGTCTCGCCAGCAAGACTAAGTTTTTTTCTTCCACTTGGCTTGGAGAGGTTGCCATCCATTTTAGTCCATTGAAGCATTAATGACTTTTCCTGTGAGGAGTTATAGCATTACTGGAAAGAGAATTGGACAGATGTTCTCACCATTTTCACTTATTTATAAAATTGGATTCCAGTGATATCAGAGAGGTCAGAAGCTTACCTCCAGTGGATCCAGCTGCCGGATGGCTGTGTGTCCCTAATTCAGTCACTCTATTCAAGATGGCCAGGAGGTCATGTAAATGAGAATGGGAGATGCAAAGCACACACGGCAAAGTATATGATCTTTGTATTTACTTGCTTGGACATTCATTTTAGCTTGCATGTGAATTGTGAGGATGAGAAGAGGTTAGATGTCTGCTGTTGGCTGTTCTGGTGAGGAGCAGGGTCTGGCTTTTCACCCCCACCCAGATGACTTGCACAGTCTGACAGATCAATGAACACAGCATGTTGTCAAATCGAAGAGGCACATGCTAAGATATCTTCACTGTCTTATACAATAGTAAAGCTTCATTTGTATGAGTGTGACATTCAAAGTCCTTTACAGAGTATTTCCTGAGTACCTTTTCTTTCTTTTTTCTTTTTTTTTTTTTTTTTTGGTTTTTCGAGGTAGGGTCTTGCTCTAGTCCAGACTGACCTGGAATTCACTCTGTAGTCTCAGGGTGGCCTTGAACTCACGGGGATTCTTCTACCTCTGCCTCCCGAGTGCTGGGATTAAAGGCGTGTGCCACCATGCCCGGTTTACCTTTTCTTTCTTTAACATTTGTTTTCATTTTGCTTGGTGCAGGGTGTAGAGTGATGAATGGGAGTGAAATGTCTTCTTCCATTTTCTTCTGAGAAGGCAGGTATTCTATTCATGCAAATGATCAATCACAATATGAAAGCAAGAACCTGCAAAGAAAACTGAAAGGGTCTTCAGCTTCTGCACTGGGCCACTGATGTTGGTCTTTTGAGAGTATTGTTTGACAAGTGGAAGCCCAATTTCAGGAGTATAAGGGGAAATGTGGAAAACACTCAAGAGAGGACAGTGTACTGGACACATCAGTGCCTGGCTCATCTATGCCTCAAGTTCAGATCTTTTTTTTTTTTTTTTTTTTGCATTTTGATTTGCCATCCTGGTGTCTAAGGGTGGACATTTTTGCAGTAAAATGGCAGGTACCTTCTGGGGCAAATTTACATGTTTACACACCTTCAGGTTTTCCTTTTCTTGTATTCAGCTACAACTTGATGATGAAAATTGAGTTTGACGAGAGATAATCCTGTCTGCCATCTTTATGATGTAAACTAAATGTGATGGTTAAATTTATTGTCAATTTGACCAGTTTAGTAATCCATAGTAATCTTGGGTGGATTGCTGAGTTTGCCTACAGGGAAGATTGACAAAAGGAGGAGGTCCCTCCTCTAGAGTGAGCCCTTCCCCAAGAGTGGGTGGGCCTCCTGGAAGGGGACTGAATATAGCAAGCTGAGGGGAAGGGAAGCTTCTTCCTTCCTTCTGTTGGCTGCATGTGCTTCTAGCGACTTGCACTCATGTCCTGCTCTCCTACCCTTCCTCATCATTGGAACCCAGTTTCTTCCATCTTCCATCATGGTCTGAAGATCAGCAGCTCCCTAGGGAGCCTTTGGGCCTTCAGGGCTAGATGGGGACTGCTGAGACCTCCAGCCATGTGGACTGGACAGCTACTGGTTCCTTTACCTGTGGGCCTGCAGACTGCTATTGCTGGACTGTGGTAAGCTACTTCAATAAATTCTTGTAGTAAAGATTGTTTTACTACAATCTGTTCTATCAATTCTGTTCCTCTAGAGAACCCTGACTAATATACTAAGAATATCCAAAAATGTTCCCGCTATCATATTAACCTTCCACATTGATCTTGAGCTAAGCAGTACTCAAAATTTATCTACCATCTTTCCTTCTTGGGCTTTGAGTTTAAATTGAGCATACTCAGGAATGTACTTACCTTTAAAATACTTTCCTATATGAATATGTAGGATTTTCTCAACTAAGCTTTTTTGGTTCTTTTGCTCTGGGAGGGTACTGCTCTGGCAATAATTCCTAAAATCTCCTAATCTGGTGCAAGTAGTAAGCCATATACATATACATATACATATATGTCCCACAATAGCAGTCTTCAAGCCCAAGAGTCAAGGAACCAGTAGCTGCTTAGTTCATGTGGCATATATCTCATATATTTAAATATATATGATATATGTATATATACACACATATATGTATATATTAATATATATGTGCTTGTTTTGAAATTTGTACTCATCAAGATATGAACTCCTTGCATTTGGTTATTGTGATGGTTAAGTTTTATTGTCAACTTGACCTGATAGCAATCTACAGTAATCGTGAGTGTTATAGCAGATTTCCTCTGAAGTGAAGAGAGAAAGAAGGTTTAGGAGATTCAGGAAGTCATGTTAGCTAGAAATAAACATCCCTTCCTGGAAGGGCAGTGCAGGAAGGAAATTCCAGACACAGGAAGTCAACAAATCTTGGAAAAGTTTACAAGACCCCATACTAAGGCTATATAAAGGGAAATGAAATCTTCCTCTTCACCTGTCTGCCAGGCTGCTTGTGCTTGTCATGACTTGGATATGCATCCATCTTGCTCATCTTGTTCATCAACATTGGAATGAAGTGTCCTCAGCCTTCCAGCCTGAACTAAAGACTGGGGCTCTCCAGGAAGCCTGTAGGCCTTCAGTGCTGGACTGGGACTACTGAGCCATCCAGCAAAAATGGACTGAGTGGCTACAGTTCCTTGACTGTCAGGTCTGCAGACTGCTATTGTGGGACTGCTTACTTATCAGTCTACTAGTCTGTCCCCTTAATCCCCACTGCTTCTCCTCCTTCCTGGCCTCCACTGCTGAATTCCACTCTAACCTACAAACAAATTTAAAAATTCAAAGCTAGGTTTTGCATATGAGAGAGAATATGTGGTGTTTGTCTTTCTGAGCCTGGGTTACTTTTTTTTTTTTAGTTCCATCTATTTTCCTACAAATTTCATTTTTTTCTTTATGGCTAAATGAAGCTCCACTGGGTATATATGTACCACATCTTCATAAGACATTCATCAGCTGATGGGCATCTAGGGTTATTCCATTTTTTATCTATTGTGAAAAGAGAAGTTACAAACATGGCTGAGCAAGAATCTCTAGAGCCCTTCGGGTATATGTCCAGGAGTTGTAGAGCTAGCTGGTCAATATGATAGATCAATTTTTAGATTTTGGAGACACTTCCACACTGATTTCCATAGAGGCTGCACTAAAATCACCAGTGACTAAAGCCCCACACCCCAGTTGCTTTTCGTGTTATCAGATTCTTTTTAATGATAGCAATTCTTCTCTGAATAACGTGGTCCCTCAAAGCTGTTTTAATTTGGATTTTCCAGGTAACTAAAGATGTTGAACATTTAAAAAATATTTTTTGGCCCTTTGTATTTCTTCTTTTAAGAACTCACTGTTCAGTTCCATGGCTTGTTTTTTGATTAGGTTGTTTGATTTAAAAAAAAAAAAAACCATTTTATTTATTTATTTGCAAGGAGAACAAAATAAAGAGAGAGAATGGGCATGACAGGGCCTCTAGCCATTGCAAACGAACTCCAAATGCATGTGCCATTTGACAAGTAATCAAACCCATGTCCTTAGGCTTTGCAGGAAAGCATCTTAACCATTGAGCCATCTCTCCAGCCCCTTGATTTTTTAATTGCTTAGTTATTTGAGTTTTTTGTATATACTTTACTCCTTTTCTCATTGTTTCTTTATTCCACTGCTTAAATCATGATACCACAGCCCTAAAAAACCTATAAACTACATATTCTCCAATCCGTCAATGATGCCACTGTCTCTGACTCCAAATGAAGACACAAGTGTAATTCACATGAGTCTATTAGCTCTGGGCAAAGCTAGAACTACAGGTCAGTTACTAGTGGACACAATGGAATTTTATTCCACTGGAAAGAAAAGTGAAATTATGAATTTTTTAGGAAAAAGGATGAATCTGGAAACAATTATATAAAAACGAGGTGATTCAGACTCAGAATGACAAATACCTTAATGTTCTTTCTCATATGCTGATCCAACCTTTTAATGTTTACATGTATCAACACACACACACACACACACACAACAGGTCAATGTGAGTGTGCATATAAGCTATAAAACTAGAAAGATGACCATGAGAGGAAAAAGAGATATTGAGGAAAGACATGAGAAAGAACACATGTAGCATGAAAAAAAAAGGAGGCTATTTTGGGTGGAAATGTACAATGGGGTGGCAGGAATTTGTCATTTTAGGCAGAGAACAAGGTACCATAGATTGGAAAGCTTAGAAACAAGTGATAGAGACTAGACGTCCAATAGCAGAGTGATAGCTTATCGAGATTTCCTTTCTAATCTGCACACTTTAGACTTCTTGCTAAATCTTCACATGGCTGAGTGAACAAGTGATTTTTTGTGGTTCTTTGAAATAAGACCATAATCTTTGCGAAGGTTTTACTACCAATACTCACCTACTTTTTAAAGCCCTCAATTCAAACCTCTAACCTTTAGGGTTCTTTGGGGTTAGGATTTCAACAGATGGATGGGAATAGGTGCATTCAGTTCATTACCACTGACCCAGTGTATCATATATATTTTCATGTATCTATATTTTTGTGAAAACTTTTTTTTGGCAGCCTTGCACTGTCCTCCCCCAGTTTCATTATGGACAGAAGACCCACACATCTGTGATGAGCCAATTTCATATCACACTTTCTAATTTTATTATTCTATGATGCAGTGTATATAACATGCACATAGCTGATAGATCTGTGAGGAGATCACAGCTGGCCCCATAATTCTCCAACAACAGGATTCATTTGGGAACAATCTCACCCCCCACAAGGGAATGCATTGTTCTTACCAAATGGCTGGACTCAAGACAAAAAAATGATACTTTAAAACATAGAATTGCTTTTCAACAAGATTTTGACATTTTTATGCTTTTCAAGAGCTTAAAATCTTGAAGATGCTTTTTCAAGAAAATGGACATGAAAAGTACTTATGTAGAGAAAACTGTTTCATATTGTACAGTATTTAACCAATTTTCTACATTCAAATGAATGAAGAAATTAATCCTTTTACTTGTTTATTTGCAAATATGATTTTTTCCATTGGCATGTTTTCGACTGTTTTTGGAAAATTTTGTCACAAAGCCTTGACACTTCTGGAATCAGTTTTAGTCTAATAAAGGTATGTTTTATTTCTGGGAACAGAAAATTATGTATCTTCCCAATGACTAGAAACCTGAATCTAATGGGAACATTCACTTTGTAAAGATTTAAATAATCATATGTGTCTATGTTTGTAACCACAATGAAATTTCATTCATTTGGCTTAGAGGAAAAAGTAGGCAGACTCTGCTGTTACTGAAAGTCCATTTTATTTTGATAGTCTTTCCCTCTGTAGTGGCCATAAATAGAGTTATCATTGTCTCTTCTGGTCAAAAGACCCAGAAGAGCTCTCAAAACAGTTCAGTCTTGTGGAACCTGGATCTAGAATTCTGAATCCCAGGGATGAGCACTGGGCACTCTTTTTTGGTTTATTGCAGTACTCCTTTCTGCCATTATTGACAAGCTGGTATGGAGGTGTTTATTTGTTCACTAAGAGCTTGAAACCCTGCCAAACTCTTTAAGTGAGGCTGTTATTTTCTATCACCTATATTATTGGACCAGAGTTGTTCCTAAACATACTAACTGCTTGGAGCTAAGGACTTCCCTATTGTCCTCATTAGGATTTGCTTCCCAGTTCACTAGGACTCCTTTGACTAGATGAGATCCTACCAGTATTTATAAGTAACAAGAGGAATAAGAGTATTTAAAATACTAGTAAATGAATTTTAGGAATTTGATGTTCAGTGTGTTTTGATAGAGCAAGTAATTTGTCATCTAGCAGATCTATCCTCGAACTCTGACCCTGCCAAGTTCTCATTTTGTGACTTTTGGAAAATTACTTTGCTACTCTGAGCCCCAATTTCTTCATTGGATAAAAGGAGGCTAACACTAAGTGACTAGCTACCATGACCAAGTTAGAAATAAACAATATATGTCATAAGCTGTTAGTACTTTTACTGCTCATGTATGGGGTTACTAATCAATATTTTGTCCTGTTGCTAATTGAGAGAGCTGCCTGTAGTGGTGATTTCAAATTTGGTTGTACCCTGCTTCATGTAAATGAAGACATGCTTATAAAATCTTTACTTGACACAGAAATCAGAAATAGGAACAGATAAGGGAGTTATCAAAGTTAGACTGGAATACCTAAATAAATCTCTGAAGGATAGAGGTCTTGGATCTGAATGGGGTAGGATGGGATGGTTTATATGAAAATAAACTAATAGTGTACTGAATGCATTTAGTGTTGCTAGTGTGTGGAAAGTTTACATTGTATAATCATCTCTCTGTATCTTGGGGGATTGGTTCCAGAACCTTGTTGAGATACCAGAATCCCTGTATATGCAAACAAATGCCTTGCATTAAATAATATAATGTCTACATATAACCTATTCATATCCTCCTGTTTCCTTGAAATCATCCTTGTCTTACCTATAAAACTTAATACAGTAAAAATGCTATGGAAAAGGTTTTGCTGTTGTTTAGAGAGCTATATTTTAAGTTTTAACTTATTTATATATTCATTGATTTATTAATGTGTGTGTATGGGTATGCCAGGGTCTCTTGCCATTACAGATGAATATCCTTCTGACTTTACATGGGAGGCTAGGGAATTGAACCTGAGCCAGCCGGCTTTCCAAGCAAGCCCATTTAAACACTGAGCCATCTATCTCTCCAGTTCCTGTTTAGAGAATTAGGGTTTTGACCTATTCAGTACATTCATCTTTTTCAATATTTTTGATCTGTGTTTGTTTGAATGTGCCTATGTGGAATCTATGGAAACGGAAAGCTGGCTGCACACTTTCGATGTGGAGTGTGAAATGTATTTGTGTTTACCAATGCTTCTTCCCAACTCTCATTCAACCATTTTCTACTTCTTCTCAATAATAGGTCATAGAGGCGGATTTGGGGAAGGAGTTCTGTGAATGAAGATGAATTACCCACACAGAGAAGGCCCAGAAGGCTTTGCTAGGAAGCACTAAGGTGTGTAACATAATGGGGGAAGATGGCCTCTGGGTATTGCCTTGGATTGTTCATTTCTTCACAGCAGACTTTGAGTTATTGGATCCACAGTCTCCCAAAGCCCAAGTAATGTTTTTCCATAATCACTTATTTCAAAACAACCCAATGTAGCAGATTTTTGGTCATTTTTGATGTGTTTGCTTTTCTGCTTTGCTTTTATTCCTTCAGACCGCACTCTAATTAGGGTGGCCATAGGCCAACTTCCGGGCCCCATCCTTTGCTGAGGGGATATCACTTAAGCTCCAGCCTAGCCTCCAACATCCTCCAGTCCAAGGAGCTACCTGTTTCCTGGGAGTTCTCTTGTTCTTCCCTGTTCATCTTAGAGCTGACTGTGCCACTTCCTTCCTGTGAGGAAAGTCCCCACATGTGAACCTCTCCATGCCCAAGTGAAGGTTTCTAGGTGCTATTTCTTCTCCTCATGCATTTTCCCCTGACTATTTTCCAAGTCCACTGAACCATCTGCAAGGTTTTTAAGCAAAAAGTTAGCTTGTCAAGGAACTTCTATGCTATGATGAGATGTTGGAGAGTGATATATATATATATATATATATATATATATATATATATATATATATATATATACACACATGTATATATGTCACTATATCTATCACTATATATAGAAGGTCAATGGATGAAAGACAGTGAGACAGTCGCTGCAAGATTTCTGTTGTGGGCACCTGAAAACTGGTATCATTCATCTTGGCAGAGAAAGAACAGGTGTGGTGAGAGGGATGACACCCTGCATAGGAAGAGGGTAGCTGAAATACTAAGAAGGATGAAGACAGAAAATGAAACAGTTGGATTTAAGATGCTCGAAGAATAAGATTCAAGAAGCCATAGTACTGTTGTGAAGAAAGGATGTGAGAGGAAGGAGGACACTTAGAAGAGAGTGGTTTTGCTACAGCCAATGGGATGATATTTCAGAAAGGAACCATGACCAGCCACAGGTCAAATGCCATGGAGTATCTGGGGATGGTACATGGAATTTTAGCAGCCCTGGGGGGGGGGTGTCTGAATTTCAGAAAGCGAGAAATACAGAAAAACATATCTCTGATGACTCCACCTAGAAACAGACATGACACAATGAACGTGTATGAATAATGAGAGATGTGAATAATTATTAGAAAATTCTGTTATGTCAGTGGTTACATCAATGATGGGAAGCTCTTCTAGCACATGATAATAAATTTATTGATTTATATGTTATTGCATCTTAGAAAATGGCACTGAATTTATCTGAACTGTGCAGCTAGTTGACCGAGTAAATCCATGGAGATACTAGTCAATGTGGAAAGTATGTGTTGCTGTATTTCATGTTAACATATGTACCTAATTATGATTATTGCCAAAAATATGTTTGAAAGAAAAAAAGAATTTTCCACAAAAGCTTGTAATATTTCGTCAGTACACACAATAGTTGTTGCTATAGATATTTTATTTGTTTTACCAAAGTGATTTTTCAACTCTTTACACTTAAGCAATAAAAATTGTTTAATGATTTTTTTCTTCTTAGTAGGCTTATATTAAATGAAGTATTTACATCTAATATTAAATGAAGTATTTACATCTAGTTATATTGGGCCAAGTGATATCCCAGTTGTTATAGTCAACTTTCTCTGTTGCTGTGCAGAAAGAACCCAAGCAAAGGCAGCTTGTGGAGGAATGGATTTATTTGGCTTACGGACTCGAGGGGAGACTCCGTCCTGGCGGGGAAAACGATGTCATGAGCAGAGGGGTGGACATCACCTCCCCCACAGCACTGCAAACAGCGGCAGGAAGGTGTGCCAAACACTGGCAAGGGGAAGCTGGCTTATAACCCCATAAGCCCGCCCCCAACAACACAGCTCCAGCAAGGTTCTAAAACCCATCTGTAAAACTGCCATCAGCTGAGGCTTGATCATTCAGAACACATTCATTTATTTGTGGGGAATGCCTGGATCAAACCATGACACCAGTGTTTTTCACGTTCCAAAGCACAATGTGTAGATACTTTCCTTGTGGTACCTTCTCACTGTTTCTAATTGTTTTATTTCTCAGAAATTTTGTCATAATAGAGGTAATATTTCTCTTGCATTAGAGAGAGAGTATATTGGATGTTATCTGTCAATGACAAATGACTTATTATTTTTAAATTTTTTTATTTATTTTCAAGGGGAGAGAGAGAGAGCGAGAGAGAGAGAGAGAGAGAGAGAGAGAGAGAGAGAGAGAGAGAGAGAGAGAGAGAGAGAGAGAGAATGGGTATGCCAGGGCCCCTGGCCATTGCAAACGAACTCCAGATGTATATGCTCCTTTTGTGCATCTGGCTTTATGTGGGAACTGGGGAATCAAACTCAGGACTTTAGGTTTTGCAGGCAAGGGCCTTATCCACTGAGTCATCTCTCCAGCCCTCATCTCCTTGTTTTGTGTGCACATATTTGCATGTCTATTTTCCACTAAATGGGATCCCTTTAATAGGGAAAAGTGGCATTTTCATCTTTGTTTGTAGAGGATATTAAATGTTATCATATGTTTGATGTCAACTTCATAGCTCTCTCCTTTGACTTTATAATCTACCAACTCCGTGAGGTGGCAGACAGACTCTCGCCATCATGCAGGTGAGGACACTGATGGCCAGAACACACTGACACATCTGGACAGCAGTGCTCAGACACAAACTTCTTCCTGTGGTCCAAAATAAACTATAGTGATTGTCAGATTACCTGAAGAGATCCGTCTTCATTTCAGGAATAATTCTCTGTTCTTTTATTTAAAATTTCTCTTTAGAATTTCCTGAGCCCTGACTGGTTTCTTCCTTTCCTTTTTTTCAAATTGAGAACTTTAATATAGGAACATGTTGCCAATTGGTCATAGACCCATCGAGCTATACTTTCATACACTCTTGCTCATCTCACCACTTCCTTCCTCTCTGATCTGATCTGGGCCCTAACTGATGTGTTAGGAGTGGTTCATTTCTTGCCTGGGGGTTTGCTATCATTTCTGGTCTTGTTGGTAGAATTGGGTTGTCATCACTTCTTGCTGTCTTCTGAAAAATAAAAACAGATTTTCAAATGGAGAGAGAGATCAACATAGGTAAAATGAGATGAATATTATTAATTTGGTGAGATTATAATGGATGTAGCCTCTCTTAGGCCCATTGATAATGGAAGCTTTCCCTTGGAGTCCAGATTCTTGGTCTCTGTAGGAATTTGGCTTGGATTCCAGTTCCAGCTATGGACTCACTTTCCACTGAGCAGATCTCTTAGCCAATCAGAGAGCCCCTGATTACACACCTAGGTTGAGTGCCACTATTGCACAGGTGTGTACATCTTGTTTCATAGCAGTGTCCCCTGCTTTCTCCCAACATTGTTGGCCAGCTTCCTCTGGAAGCTCATGTAGCACTTTCCAGCACTATATGGGCTAACCATCTGGGAACTGGCTTCCTTACAGGTTCCTGCCAGGTCTCTCAATGCTGTGCATTGGCACCCTGTTGTATCTTTAGTAATAGAGTCTTTTACCTCCGGTGGGTAATCAGTGCTTTGACAGAAGCCTGTCTTGTTTTAGGGACCTCAAAGATCTCTCAGATCAACAGCTCAGTATGGGTAGTAACCAATTTCTGAATGCTGTAGAAATGAGCAATTTTCTACCATGTATGAATATAAGTACAACTGCCCTACAGTGAGGAATTCTGAATATAAACTCACTAATGAATAAAAACTTGGATGTTGTTTTTAGCTTAAATCCTGCCTTAATCCCCTCCCTGTTGCTTAATCTTAACTAAATTACTTAACTTTCAAGCATTACCAGAGCTCAATAGTAAAACAGAATAATCATAACATTCATTTATAGAAAAAACAAATAATTTTGTCTATTTAAATCAACTGGCTCTGTCTCCTTCTCAATCCACACCCACTCTGGAGCACATTGTTCCAATGTAGCTCAGACAGTGTTTTGTGTGTGTGTGTGTGTGTGTGTGTGTGTGTGTGTGTGTGTGTGTGTGCATACTTGGAGAGGGGGCTTGTGAACAGTCTACCCACTTGTGAAATTTTATTACTTCCACTGAAGGGTTGACCAGGAGTACCAAACAGGGCTCAGTGATACATCTTTCCATGTTTTTATTTGTTGGAAAGTGTGTTTCTAGAGCAAATTTATATCTGTATTAATTGCAATCTGCAGAAAATCTACAAGAAAGAATGAAATCAAGAAATAAGAGAGAACAGGGATTGGGGAGATGGCTCAACAGTTAAGGTGCTTGCCTGCAAAGCCTAATGACCAGGGTTTGATTCCCCAGTGCCCGGATAAAGCCAGATGCACCAAGTGATCAATACATCTGGAGTTTGTTTGCAGTGGCTGGCAGCCCTGGTGTGCCCATTCTCACTTTCTCTGTCTCTCTTCTCTCTGTCACTCTCTATGTGCAAATAAATAATAACTTAATTAATTAAATTAAAAAAGAAATCAGAAAGGACAAAAAGTAAAAGGGGGAAGGAAGGAGGGATATAGGGAGGTGGTAGAATAATCAATAGCAATGGAGAGAAAACGAGAGAGGGTGAACTGGCACAGTGGGTCCCTCGAGCTCCTGGGGTACTGGCCTTGTTTCTTTGGCTCTTCTCAAGTTCTGTGCAATATAATAAAACTCTAACAAGCACACATGTTGCCTAAGCTAGTGAATTTAGGAGCATCGCAATTCAGCTGATACTTGATATGGTAGTTTGAGAATGACAGTTTTATGGTAAAGAGCAGAGCTTTGAGAACTGATTGCCTGGATTTCTACCTCAGCTCTACCACTTACTTGATTATATCCTTGGTCTAGTGACTTTATATATCTGTGCCTGGATTTCCCTATTTGTAAAACCAGCTTAATGATATCTGTCTCATCGTTTTCTTATGTGAATTAAAAATATCTGTATAACCAAACAAATAATAGAATGAACAGATAGCACAAGGAAAGGAAGAAAATATGTGCACATCATGTGCTGTAGTTATCTTTTCATTGCTGGGAAAAAAAAATACCCAACAAAAAGCAGCTGATGGGAGGAAAGGGTTTATTGTGGCTTACAGTTTTGAGGGTAAGTTTCAGCATGGCAGGGAAAGGCTGGCAGAGCAGAGAAGACATCACTTGTTGTCATAGCAGCTGGCAGAAAGCAGCAAGAGTGAGCTGAGCTCTGGCATAGGAGGAGCTGGGTTACAACACTCCAACGCCCAATCCCAGCAACACAGCTCCTCCAGCATCGAGACTCCATCTCCCAAACTGCACCTGCTGGGAACCAAGCATTGAAAACTCATGAGGCTGTGGGGTACATTTCCGTATCCAAACAACCGCATCATACATCTGCTGAGGGATTAATACCCAGAATGGATAAGGAACTAAGATAAATCAATGGCATGAAAGAAAACTGGTTACAACTTGGGTAAAAGATTTGAGTAGAAGTACAGAGATACTGGTTCATCCTTGTTTATTGTTATTCTATTTGCAATTGCTAGGAAATAGCATCAGCCTAGATGTCCACCAGCAGATGGATGGATAGGGAAGATACGGTACATATACACGATGAAGTTTTACTCAGCTATAAAGAGAAATGAAAATTGTAAATTCATAGGAAAATGTATGGATCTGGAAAAGATTATACCAAGTGAGGTAACCTAGGTACGGAAAGACAGACACTGCATGTCCTTTTTCACATAAAGATCCCAGCTTCAAAAGTTGAGCTATGCATGTAAGTAGGAGTGAGACTCCATAGAGTCCAGGAAGCTGGAAATGGATCACAGGGTGAGGGAGGTGGAAAGGACTTAGGGGTGTGCACAGCAGAACACACCTGAAATAAAAGTATAGGGTGAAATTGTTCACATGGGGCTTGGGTAAAGGAGTGGGGAGGAGTAACTGAAAACAAAGCCATATGAAAAAGAGATATGAAAACTTATTTCTTTGTTATCTAATTAAAAAGATATAATTTTAAAAGTTTGACTAGAAGCAACCTTCATGGGAGGAGAATACTGCACCCTAAAGCCATAGAAAATTATTGGAAAATTACAGTGTCGGGTGGGATCTTTCCCAGGGAGTTTTTGCTTGGAGAGGAGCCCTCCTCCCAAACAATACAGGCGATTGCCCATGCTCTTGGTCACCCACCAGGACTAGGTGGTAAGACCCTATTGGGTCTTGGCTGTAGGACACTGAGAATTGAAACTGGAACTCATCTGGAAGCTTCTTCCTTACTGCTGAGCTGTTGTAGTGTTGGAAGGTGCTGTGGAGTTGGCCGGGGGAGAAAAGTCATTAATGTTCTTACTGAGAGCAGACCCTGAGAGCTGTAGGATATGCTCATTGGTTCAACAGTGGCATAGGTGTTAGGAGGGTAAATGAACTACTCTCTGATTCGATTGGAGGCCTACTCCAGGAGAGAGAATTTAGGCTTGGTACTGAAAACCTGTCAAAAGCTGGAGCCATCATAATCCCCATGACAGAATCTACCAATATTGTTTGGCTAAATGGATATAGTATATGACTATCAAATTGACATCTAAATATTATGCTTATTCATACACATCAGTATTATCTTCACCTTTGGTTACAGATGCTTCTCTTTGCAGGGATGGTGGTGACTACTGAGGAGACTCAAAGCTCATCAAAGTGCAGCGAATCAGTGATTATAGATTGCACAATACTAAAAGAGATACCTCTGTTATCTGCTCCAAAGCTCAGGAAACAATGCATGAGAAGTTATGGAAAAAATGTAAACCCCAGAGGATGGGGAGGAGTGCTGTGGAGCACTCTCTTTACCTTCATGACCTCTCATTGGCAGCTATTATCTGCACATGAATATTGGGTCCACAAACATTCAGTGAGGACGATGGGACAAGGTGTGAGGCCCCATCCCTTCCTGAGGAATTGTTGGTAGTCAGTAGTGGCTGGGAAATAGGAGACATTTTTAGTTGTAACCATCGGTAGGATCCATGTGTTTTGGCAGATAATCCCTAACTGTGCTGATGCAAGAAACCCTAATTAAACTTAGTGGGTCAAACCCACACATGAGGAAAAACACAGACATCCAAGTAGAAGAGGGTCTAGTTGGGAAGAAGAAGGAGTTCAGCGGGAGGGGATGGGGATGGAAAAGTAATGAGATAATGGTCAAAATATATCATAAACATATATAAAATTATCTGTAAAATACATTTTAAAAGAACTGAGTAGACATCTCTCAAAGGAAGATATGGGAATGTTCGACTCATATGAAAAAATGCTTGATTTTTTAATCACCAAGGAAGTTAAAATTAGAATACCATGATATTTCATCTTATCCATATTGGATTGGCTACCATTGAAGAGGTGACAGACAGCAACTATTGGTGCAGAATCAGAAAATATGGAATAATTATGGAGTTTCCTTAAAAATAAATAAAAGAAAGAAACTTCGTGTGATCCAGCAATCCTAACTTAAGATATGCATCCAAAGGAATTGCATTTGGCCTGTCAAAGAAACATGTGCACCCACTCACTCATTTCAGCATTATTCACAATAATAATATGATAGGTATGTAAGTGCCCATCAATGATAAATGGATAAATAAGCAGTAAATGTAGACAAAGGACTGTTGCATAGATTTACAAGTGAAGGGGATTTTTGTATTTGCAATTTTTTATATTTCCATTTGTGTGTGTGTATGGAACTGGAAGAAATTATGCTAAGTGAAATAACCCAGATGCAGAAAGACAAGTCCTGTATGATCTAACCCCCATGTGTAATCTAGACAAGCCTTCATCATAGAAGCAGAGTGGAGGAGGGTTCCTAGAGGCTGAGGGAAAAGTCACGTGTCATTCATGAATTATAGTGTCAGCTATACTGGAAGAGTACATTTTAGTGATTGGTTGTGCTGGATGTAATAATGCATAATATATTTCAAATTTACTTAAAGAATAGATTTTTAATAATCTCAGTGCAATGAAGGTTAAGTGGATCTGTGGTTTGAGTCTGCACTGCAGAGGTTCAGAGGCTGCAGGCATGGACCCCAGTGTGGTAATGTGAGAAGTAGAAGCTCAAGAAGTGGGATTAAATGATTAAACCACTGGGAATATTACCTTCAGAAAGTATTTTGCTTGTTCTTCTGAAATCCCTGTAAGATTTTATGACAGCAACCTGGTAAAGAGGGAGCCTGACCCTGTGTGTTCCTATGTGATGCTTCCCACCTTGATCTTCACTGGAGCTGAGAGGATACTGGTATCATGCCCCCGAACTTCCAGAACTAGTTAGCTAAATAGTCTTTTCTTGGTAAAGTACCCAGAATACCCAGGTATTCTGTTATCATGTTGTAGGATTTGATCTCCATAATGATGTGGGAGGGAGGTTGGGCTCTGGGCTTAGAACTCCCCAGGCCTGTGATTTTCAAGCCTTAAATTCTTGTCTACATTTCACAAAGATTTTAAAAATATGGACACTGGGAAGAGTAAGTTATGAAAGATTTATAATGCAGAGTTGAAGCAAGAGGAAAAGGGTAGGAAAGCTCCCAGGCTTCCCTCTCCCTACTTGGCTGGGGGGAGAGCAAAATGGTACAAATGCCTCTCCCAGGGGCTTGGCTGAAGTCCATTTATAGGAATTAGGCATCCAATTAAGGCACATCTCATTGCCAAGTCCAAATGTATAATAAAGATCTTGACTGGTTGTTGGACCCGAGAGGAACTGACTCAGAAAAGGACCTCCCATGGCCGCTAAGCCTGGAAAAAATTCAAGAGCAAGATTCAGTAAGTTGTTCCTTAACACCATCTTGGGTTGAGACTGGAGCCCTAGTCCTGCCAGGGTAGGGTGGCATCCATGTTCCTCTGGGCGAGTCCCTAGTTGACTACCTATAAAAATAAGAAAAAAAAATAGTGACCTTGCTTGTAATCTGCATCAATCCCCCCCTCCTGAGGGAAAACTCTAACCATTCTTCAGAGAAATGGGATGCTGACTTCTCTGACTTCTTGAATCTGTGTAGGGTGGCATAGCCTGACAAAGTTCCCCAGGAAGGAGTTTATCTAAAGGTGTTTTTTTTCCTTTTCTTGTGAACCAGTTTGGAATTTAATCATCAGTTTTGTGTCTCATCATCATCTCTGTGAGTCTGATATTTTTTTTTTCAATCTGGGTTAACAGTTATAAAAGATAAACTGTCAGAACAGCATGGTTGTTATTCAAGACAGTAAGACAAGACCTTATCTTGTTGGAGGCAGAGTTGTATTGATGTAAGAAATTCGTTTTAGGAGCCCTGAACATATGACCAAGAGAGTGTGAGACAAGTGGATTATCTTTATTTGGTACCAAACAGGGAAACCTGCAAGCCTGAAGCATTGTGTACATTACAATATTTTTAAATGTGAGGGTTAGTTTAGAAGTGAAGGTGATAAAAATGATGAAAGATTTACAATTAGAAACATTACAAAAGCCAGGCGGGTGTGGTGGCTCACACCTTTAATCTCAGCACTCTGGAGGCAGAGGTAGGAGGATTGCCATTAGTTTGAGGTTATCCTGAGAATACATATGTGAATTCCAGGTCAGTCTGGGCTAGAGCGAGACCCTACTTTGAAAAACACAAAAAGCAAAATAATAACAATAATAACAACATTACAATTAAGAAACGAATGTTTCAGTTGGAGTCTTTGTGTAAACCTGAAACTTTGTTTATATTATAATATTTTTCAATGTGAGGGTTAATTTAGAAGTAAAGGTGACAAAATGAAAAGAGATTTACAATTAAGAAGCATTCTTTTCACCTTTCAGTTTGAGTCTTGTGTGAGACAAGTCCTTTTCAAACTTCTTATTTAAAAAGGGAGATAGTGATGTTAAATCTCCCAGCAAATAGAACTGTCTTTTAGAGACTGAAAAACACCTAAAGATGCATGTGGCTTTCTGAAATGAACTCTCCAACACATGAAAGGAGGGTGGAAGAAACCTGAGAAAGGTTATAAATTAGATTTATGTGTGTAAGTGAATGAAGTTTGGAAAATAATTTATTTTAATTGATTTAAAAAACATGCCAGGTGTGGTGGTGCACACCATTCATCCCAACACTTGGGAGAGAGGAAGAAGTAGGAGGACTGCCATGAGTTCAAGGCCAGCCTGAGACTACATAGTAAATTCCAGTTCAGCCTGAGCTAGCGAGAGACCCTACTTTGGAAAGCAAAACAAATGAATGAAAATACTCTGTGACCATGTTAGCTGAATGAAACTAGGGAAAGGAAGGAGTGCTTCTCTTCACCCCCACAGGGGGCTGCTGATCTACCTTTATGGATCTCCGGACATATACATGACTTTGGCTACTGCCTGCATTCTATTTTAATTCATTCCTTTAAGAAGGAATCATGACAGATAAAGGCCACGGATGGTCAATTGATGTTCAATCAATAAAGTAGAATTGGAAGTTTAGAATGCTCAAATAACTAGACTTAGGGATATGTTCAATTCTCACCTGCTGATTTTGAGGCCTGTGGAAATCTTTGCCTCTAAGTGGAAAATATCAAATGAAATTATAGAAGAAAAATTTTAATGTGAAAAGTGATGATGCATTCCCTCTTAACCGCAGACTCAACAAAAACAGGAAATCATGAAAATAAGCATATTACACATGTGTGACACGAACCATAGTTTGAACTAAACAATGACTGTATATTAAACAGTGTAGTTTAAGCTCACTGTTCTCTCCACAGAGAAGACAACTAGAGAGCCATGGCTTAGGTAGAGTGGCCATTGTTCCTTGAGAGGTGCAATGCTCTTTGGGGTCCATGGTATTAGCTTTCTGTTGCTGCTACTATGAGTTATTACAAAGTTAATAGTCACAAATGAAACAAAGTTATTTTCCTACAGTGCTAGAAATCAGAAGTCCAAAGTCAAGGTGTCAGCAGGCCTGTCTGCATTCCTTGCAGAGTTTTCAAAGAAATATGTTTCCTTACCTATTCCAGCTTCAACAAATTGCCTGTCTTCCTTGGCTATGGCCCATGCTCCAGCTTCGAAGCTAAGGCGATCTCTCAACTACCTCATTGTGACCTTTGTAGAAAAATCTCCCCTTGCCTCTTTATTTTATAATGGTGCTTATTAATCTCATGATCTTTAATAAAGTCAGACCTTTAAAACCCCTATTATGACATATAATAACATGTTGACAGGTTCTAGGGATTAAGTTGAGGTGGTCTTGGGGAGCCATTTAGTCTACCATACTCAAGGTTCTCTTGACTCAAATATCTTTTAGGGTTGGAAGATGGTGGATCAGAAACAGCTTCTATGAGGCCAAGAGTTCAGAAGGATGAAAGTCAACACAAAAACCCACCAACAGAGCCTAATGAGGTGTGGTGAAGCTTGCCTATAATCCCAGCTCTTCAGAGGCTGAGAGGTAGGAGGATCATAGTGAGTTGGAGGCCAGCCAGAATGAGTTTTAGGTCTGCTTGGGCTAGAGTGAGAGCCGACCTTTATAAAACAGCCATTGCTAGAGAGAGAAATAAGAGAAACACTTATAGAATATAGAAATAAACATAAAGGGAATCCTCTCCCCCCCCAAAAAAAATAAAATAACCCAACAAGCCAAATGTTGTGTTCTGAGCTGGATCTAGCCAGGGAAGGAGAGGGAAGTGGGTAGCAAAACACAGACACGACAGAAAAAACATATAGGAATCTGAAATTGAAAGACTTCCAGTGCCTCAAATCCCCCTTCCTCACCTCTGGAGGAGCAAAGCCTTGGGATGTGGGACTTCCAGGCCTGCCAACAACAGGAGAATGAGCTAAGCCTGCTTGAATCCACCTGCAGAAGAGAGTAGCTTATGGACACAGCTGTAGAGAAGGGTTCTGTTAGAGTCTCAGAGCTCTCTACCCATCCTCCCCTCTCCCCACCACCTGGTCAAGCTAAGACCTGAGACAAACTGAGAATACTTCTGGGTCTAATACTACACCTCCACCCCTCCATAAGGTTCTCACTTAATGGTACCTCACCCCTTTCCCAAGAGCATGGACCTAAAAGCCACCAGAGGCCCCTGAGTCTCTCTCTTTCCTCTTTCTGGCCCTCTCTCCTGAAGTAAGGTGCATGTTCTCTGACTGCTCTGTATCCCTGTATCTCTTCCTCTGTTTCTGGGTCAGTCTCTCAACTGCCTCTTTTCCTACACATCCATTCTCTCTTTCTCTTTTTCCACTTCCTGGCTCCCCTCCATCCATCTTCCTCTCTTAATCTGCTACACCTGCCCAACAGACCCAGCAATCCATCCACACCATAGCAAAAGTGGTTAACAGCTGAAGTCACTGTCTCCAATTCTCCCTAACCCGCTCCTCCACTCTTAAACCATACCACGCTAAGCTGCTGAGCTGCTGAGCTGCTGAGCTGCTGAGCTGCTGATAAAATAGATTCCTTTATACCACAGAAAGTGTGGTCTTGGTCCTCTACTGCGGACACTAGCAATATGCTGTAACAACGTTTGGTATCTAAAGTTCAAAAATCTGTAATACTCCTCATTCTCTCACTTTGCTCTAGGCCTGTGGAGCAGTAAACCTTGGGGCCCACAGGAAGAGCAGGGCAGAATGTGGAATGTGGAACTGATGTAAGAAAGAATTTAAGGTTTATTAAGCATAATATGTTCCCATGGTATCTCACTAACTTGATACTTCTATATTGACTAAATAATTTAGTCTTAGCCTCAAATACACAACAGAACTGCACTTGCAATATTGTAAGTATTTCGTGTGCTTTGCAGTTCAAAATCATAACACTGAGAAACAAGAAGTCATTGACTAAAACTTAGCTTTTCCAAATGTTATTTGGCAAAAAGTTGAACATCTTACCATTACTAAACAACATAAGTATTCATTAGAAAGTTTATCTTAATGAACCTAAAATGTTCAGCTAAACACCAGAAAGTAATCCAAACAAGTCACTGAAGAAATAATATTCAACACATAAGTATACAACATTTTCAAACCACTTTGCATCTATGACCTACATTTATCCTCCCAGCATTTTTAAGAGGTTTGGATAAGAACCCTCTAGAAGCAAACTTTTGTTTCTGATAATCCTCTTTTATTCTTTTCTGAGCAACAACTCTCAGACACTTTTTCCTATTCTTGCTGAATGAAAATTATTCCTCAGCATCCCATTTCTTCCCACTCTTTGGTTTCAAATGGTTCTGGAAAAAGATGAACAATAACTTAATGGCATCATTATATTTTGTCTCCCAGGAATGAGAATTGATGTTTCGAAGCATTTTGTTATTCTGTTGTTGGTATGACACATATAAGAATGGAATAAGATGACCATATTTTGAGGCGTGTCCTGATAAATGGTCCTGTAAAACCAAGATGGTAAAGGTGAAAGATTAAAGAGGAGAAAGAAATAAAGAGGGGGAGAGAGACGGATGGAAACTTCTGGATAAAATGGTAGATTAGACGTCCATCGGTGTGATCCTATGAAAGAAAGCAATCAGAATAACAAACAGCAATGTCTATTGCTGCAAGAGACAATAGCTGTAAATGAATTGAGTTCTCTGTGAGGAAGCAGGCATGAGGGGCCATGAGCCAGTGAGTGACCAGCCACACCATGTGGTCTGGTCCACGTCGGTGGGAACTTGGGGAAACCTTACCTCCACATTGCAAGAACATTCAGAGCTGATGACAGGATAACAGAGGGCTGGGCATACTGTTGTCAGTGAGACAGGACCAGGGAAGGCTGTTCAGACTGGAACTGAAGTTGCTGAAGTAGATATTTGGCCCCAGTAGGCAGGGCTCCCAGCTGAGATCAATGGACTGCTCAGAAAGCCAGAGATCCAAGAGCATCGGAGCAGGACCAAGGCTGGATAGCCAGAAAACAAACAGAGCAGGCTTCAGAGCCCAGGGTCCAAGTAGGATACTGTGAGCCCAATGCAGAGTCTCTGTGTGGCTCTCAAAGAAGTAGACCCGTAAACCTGTAAACTACCAGCAATCACACACAAACACACACACACACACACACACACACACACACACACACACAGACACATGCACACACAATCACTCTCTCCTTTTCTTTATTTTAACTTTCCATAAAAGAAGATATAAAAGAAGATTCCAGATGTTGGAGCAACCTTCTCCTTATCAGCAGAATTACAGGCAATGTGAAAATGGGTATCTTATAAAAAGTAATCAATAGTTTCAATGAACTTCTCAATGTTCCAGTGTCATTGTTCTCAGAACTAGAAAATATCAACAGTTCGTATGGAAACACAAAAGATTTTTGCATAGTCAAAAAAATTCTAAGAAGACATTATGCTGCTTGAGGTATCACAGTTCCTGACCTAAAATTATACTATTGAGCATAGAGATAAAGGCAGCGTGATACCGACTCTGAAACAGACATATAGATCAATACAGTAGAAAAGAGGACTCAGAAATAAACCCACACAGCTATAGTCACCTAAATTTTGACAAAGACATTCAAAGCACATACTAGAGAAAAGGCAGCCTATTCAACAATTGATGCTGGTAAAACAAGACATCCATGTGCATAAGAAACCCTACACAAAGATCAACTCAAGGTCTGAAGAAATGGCTTGATGGTTAAAGATGCTTTCTTGCAAAGCCTAACAGCTTGGGTTCGATCCCCAGGACCCATGTAAAACCATATCTGCTAAGTGGCACATGCATCTAAAGTTCACTTACAGTGGCAGGGGCTCCAGTGTGCCCATTCTCTCTTTTCCTCTCTCTCAAATAAATAAATTAAAAAAAAACTTTTAAAAAACAGATCAACTTAAAATTTTTGAGATAGAATCCCAAAGTACTTTTAATTTGCATTTCCCTTCATTTAAAACCAGAAACACCAAATCTACTAAAAGAAAGCGTGGTTAGAAATGTGTTTTCTGAGATTGGATGTGAGATGAGACAGAGGACACAGAAATGACTAATAGTTTAAGGCTTAAGAAAATTTAAATATAGATTTGCCTCCAATTGAAATGGTAGAGTGGTTTATGCCAATGTATCCATCATGAATCCAATCATTCAAATATATATGAAATATTAAATCTTCAACATGAATGAGATCATTAAAGCAAGAAGATGGACAAGGCTCTGAAAACTAACTTCTGGGAGACTCTCCCTCTGGCAATGGGAGACATGGAACTAACCTAGGAGACGAGAGCAATGAGTAAGTAAGTCTGGTGTCACTGGGCTGAAAGACGAAAGTCAGGATGGTGGACTTCAGGATAGGAGGTGACTGCTTCTGAAGGATGGAGCCTGAGATTTGATCATTATATTTAACATCTGGGAAGTCAGCGACAACCTTGAAAACAATAATTGCGATGGAACAGAAAGTTTAAAAATACTGGGGAAGAATTGGTGATGTTGAGTATAGAGACTAATCCTCGAGTGTTTTTGATGAAAAAGGGGAAAAGAAGTGAGACAGTCCCACACAGAGAAAGGAGCTGAATCAGAAGACCAGGGATTGGGTTTGGAAAGCACATCAGGAATCGGTCTCCTGCCACAGTGGTTTAGCAGGGCTTGCTACAACAGATGAGTAATATAAACCGTGGAGCAAGGCTCGGCATGGGTAGACGCAACCCAACCCAAGGATGCTGAGCAGCTGTTTGAGAACAAGGTCACCAACAGACAGTGGGTAATCCAGTGCCTCAGCCAATAGAGATGACAGGGACCATTTGTGAACTGGGTAGTAAGAAAATCAGACCTACTTTTTTAGCCACTATAAAACCATTAAAAAAATAAAATATGGTGGTGAAAAGCCAAAGTAATTGAACTCAAAAATTTAATGAAGAGCTTTATTCTAGTAGCTGAAGTGTTATAAATCTCTCAGTATCTAAAGGAAGGGAAGCTTCAGTACTCTGTCAAGGATATTGACAATTTTAATGTGGCCTTGATTTAGGGAGAATTGGATCATGTAGATGTTTTCATAAGAAACAAAGCGAGCAATGGACTTGAGAATATGATATTTTTTTACAGTTGGAGACAGCTTATGTGGAAGTAGAAGACATAAAATGAGGTCAATTGTAGAATGTTCCAGTTTTATGGCTTTTTGGATATCTGGTTTAGCACAGGAATTAAGACCGGGAAATCCATGACTGCTACAATTATCTGATATTTAGGTCAGCTGTTTCCAGAAGCTGAGTGAATAATTTGAGAGGGAAGTTGATGGCAGGAAACTAAAGGTTTGTGTTAGTTGTATACATGGTAAAGATGCTTTGATATAGAAGTTTTTGAACTTGTTTTCTTACATCAATGGAGCATTATTCTACCTCTTTATGAAGTTTAGACAGACATGGGTTGGGGGACAGAGGATGAAGCAGGAACTGTGCTTTTACAGCCTTTACAGATGAAAAATATTTTTATAGATAATCTTAAAACATACAAATACTTAAGTCAAGTACATATTTAAGGAAAGACATATTGCTTAATTATGCTATAAATTTCCTGTAAGAAAATTGTGTGTTGTGTGATAGAGAAGCAGAGCAGAGTATTTAATTATGAAGGTAGACTCTGAAGTCAGATTTCTTGAGTCAAGTCTGGGTTCTGGGAATTTCTTAGACCATTTATTCTCAAGCCATTGATCATGAGAATTAAAACAATCAACATGAGTTATTTAGTGCAGCACTAATCACTTTTAGTTTTTATCATAATTAGGAGTTTTGATTAAATGTTGGGAATACATTCATTGTGTTTTTTTTTTCTTAAAGCTTTGTTAGGAAAGATGATTGGAGACCCTTTTTATTTTTAAAAAATATTTAATAAATTTAATGTTTTTATTTATTTGTGAGGAGAGAGAGAAGGGAGAGAGAGAGAATGGGTATACCAGGACCTCTTGTCACTGTACCCATGTAGAGCCAGACAACAAAAAGTAAGTGATGGATTCATTTGCAGTGACAAGAAACCTTGGCATACACACACACACATACATATATATATATATATATATATATATATATATATATATATATATATATATATATATATATATATATGTCAATAGTGATAAAGACAAAAATTTTCCTAAAATATAGAAGAATTTACAAATACAATTGAAAAACACTAAATACAATTATATATGGTACCACACACCTGTAATTCTATTGCTCAGAGGGCAAAAGCAGAATGATCATGAGTTTAAGACTAGCCTAAGACATTATTTAAAAAAAAAACAGCAAAAATAAAAAAGCTTCATAAGAGATACACAATGAAAAAGTTAATCATGGTATATTTACATAATCAAATACTAAACAGCAAATGCCACAGAAACCATTGAAAATACTTCTCTTACCAGGCATAGAAGCTCATAAACTATGTTGCAATAGTCAGGATTCTTTAGAGGAACAGAACCAAGAGTGCAAATTGTAGTAAAAAGGGGAATTTATTGGATAGGCTCACAGCAGTCCCACAATAGCAGTCTGCAGGCCTTACCTCCTGAACCCTACTGAGAGGGCTTCCTTCCTGTGAACGACATCAAAGACTCACTCAAGATTACTAACCAGGTTAAGTTGACAACAAAACTTAACCATCAAAACTTTATTTTCTCTCTATTTCAAGAGACCAGAGAATGGAAATTGATAAAGGAAAATGAATTTATTGACAGTTTTAGCTAGAACCAGGGAAACATTTTCAGATTTTTCTCTGCCTTTCCCATAGTAGTATTACAATTTTATAGAAAAGTTGAAACAAAAGCTAAGAAATATGGCTATGTTGATTTATCTCTTGATAACCTGTC
Organism: Zapus hudsonius; assembly: GCA_004024765.1. Taxonomy (NCBI): domain Eukaryota; kingdom Metazoa; phylum Chordata; class Mammalia; order Rodentia; family Dipodidae; genus Zapus; species Zapus hudsonius. Next base: position 3,857 of record PVHP010002825.1, on the reverse strand, counting down.
AGAATTAGGTGAGATCTCTTCAGGCAGGTTTGTCTTTTGGCCAGGAGTTTAGCCTTTCTTTGTCCCAATATGGGACATTTGGGGACATTAGTATCTCTGTTCCAGGTTGAGTACACTTCATAGTACATATTCATCATAGTACACATTCTCATATCATATTCCCCAGCAGTTTGCTTACAGAGATTTCCACAGTGAAATACTTGTGTTCATTCGGTGCCCCAAACAGCTTTATTCATTGTGGCTTCGAAGGAAATAATTCACAGCTCTTTATCACCCAATGGATAACCAAATGGTGACACATCTGTGGAATGGGAGACAACTCTGCAATGAAAAGAACTATGAATCCAAACAACATTATGATTGGTGAAAATGGCTTTATCCTGTCAATTTCATTCATATGCTGTCTAGACAAGGCTGAGCAATATTGATAGAAAGTACTTCCTTGTTTGACAAATGCCAGAGGGTCAAGAGATTACAGCTTGGTATCATGGCCTTGTTAATGTATAAGCATTTGTCCAAATGTATCAAATCTTATGCATCATATTGTGTATAAAATTACTACACTCAACCTCATGAAATAGATATCTGAGACTAATTTTATCCTACAGAATTGGATGGTACACAAAGAGGAACTAAGGATGACCACCTAGGCAGATACAGTGTTCCAGATCTTGACATGGATGATAGCTTCACATGTAGCTTTACATGTATCACTTAATTACTCATTATGCCTCAAAACAAACATATATAAGATAATCTCTGCACAAAATATTAGTAATAGGGCTGGGGACATGGCTTAGCAGTTGAACATGCTTGCTTTCAAAGCCTGATGGCTCAGGTTTGTTTTCCCAGTACCCATAAAAAGCCAGATGCACAAAATGGCACATGCTTCTGGAGCTCATTTGCAGGGGCCGAAGGCTCTCACATGCCTCTCTTAAATAAATAAATACATACATGTAAGAAGAATATATTAGTAGTGGAAATTTATCTATATAGAATATATCAAATAAAGTTATGAAGGACAAAGGAGACTGTGTAAAAAAAGGATGTGCTAGATAAATGCAGCTAACAATTTTAGCTCAAAAGTAATGCGATAAAGGACTTTCTTCTGAAATATATAAAGAGCTCTTTTAACTTACTCATAAGTAAACAAATCAGTTTAAAACATAGGAAAATGATAAACAGACATTTTCATACATTTTGTTCTTTTGGAATTATGTCATATGATTTGTTTACAAGTAACACCCAAATGAAGATTCCAACAGATGTGGAGAACTTACTGTTTATTACACAGAGATAAACACATAAACTATTTCCCATAATTCACGCCGAATGGTTTAATCACTGTTTCCATAAAACTCACAGATAATATTGACTAACACTGGGTACATCTTGGTACTTTCATATTACCAGAGAAAATTTTAAGAAGAATTAAGGTAGCATTAAAGGGATGTTTTTGAAAAGTTGTATACTTTTTTTTTTTCATATTATTTGTACTTGGGTCACCAAAACAGTCAGCAAATATCTTTTCTTGATTCAAAGGTTTAGCATATAATTAAGTTTTTATTTATGTCTGAATTTCCCAGAAAGACACTATGAGACATGGATGGTGTAAAACAATTTGTCACCCACGTTTTCACAAAAAAAAAAGAATTGAAAAGGACATCCATATAAATACTGAAGCAAGTGAATTTAGAGTCCTGCTTGCTTAATGTGAATAGCAAGTCTGAAGATGATAATAACATTTAACACAAAAACTTATACTTGGAAATCCCAGATTATAATTATAAACATCTGTAAAACTAGTTTGTTAGTCAAAATTCCAAATAAAGCAGAACTAAGAAATGTTCTTCTCTTCTTTATCTGTCTACCTATCATCTCTCTCTGTTTCCTATTTATTCATATTAAAGACATCAACTTTATGTGGTTGTGGGTACACTAAGATCCCCTTTTCCACTAAGATCTTCTTATGTGACATTGGATTTAATGCTTATAAGGCAGGGATGTGGGAAGGAAAATGGATATTAAAGTGTGAGAGATGGATCCAGAATAGATTCTAACAAATTTTCCAAGACATTTAAGTGGGCGAAAGGGTGAAAGTTTCAATAAGTCAGTTGATGAGCTGTATTTATGAAAACAAGCAACTAAGCTTAGACTTCTAGTTCACACCATAAACAACAAAAAAGCTGAAATGCATCAGAGCTAAAAGGGAAAAAAACCTTCATAAAAATATATGAGAGAAAATATGACTTGTGATAGAAACAGAATCTTTGGTTCCCACTCCCATAGTGCTAGACATCATTTTCTGGACCTTGTGCAAGCTAAGTAAGTCTGAACTAAAGTTCCAGCTAGCAGAGACTTCTTAGAAGTGCCAATAAAGGCACAAAGTATAATTTAAAAAATAAATTAGATATCTGAAACATTAAAAACTTTGATGCTTGGGCTGGAAAGATGGCTTAGAAGTTAAGGCATTTCCACCAAGGCAGAAGGACCTGAGTTTGATTCCCCAGTGCCCATGATAAGCCAGACGCACAAGGTGGCACATGTGTCTGGAGTTCCTTTGCAGTGGCTGGAGGCCCTGGAGTACCCATTCTCTCTCTCTCTCTCTCTCTCTCTCTCTCTCTCTCTCTCTCTCTCTCATAAACAAACAAATAAATAAAATATTAGAAAAACTTTGGTGCTTAAGAATATTCTAGAAACAAACTAGAAAAAGCATTATATACTCAATAAAGTACTTACATCTGAATTATCTACAGAACTCATAGAACTTGATCATAAACATTCAGTCAATCCATTTAAAAATGGATCATAGATTCCCTAAGAAATGCAAATAAAACACAGTGAAGCAACAGTTCACACTCACTGGGATGGTTATAATGAAACAGAGTCAGCAGCAAGGATTTGCTATATTCCAAGAAACAGGGGCCCTTGTACACCGTTGGGAATGCTCAGTGTGGCAGCCACTTTGGAAAACATGTTGTGCATTTCAGAAATGATTCTGTATGAATGTGCCATGGAATCCAGCAGTCAGTCCTAATAATCTAGGGGAATGAGGACAGGTGGTCAAACAGACCTGAACACAAACACTCATATTAGCATTATTTGATGAAGAGAAAAAATTGAAAATATATTACATGTCCATCCAATGATAAATGCATAAACCGATGTATACACACAAAATGAAAAGTAAAAATTAACGTGTTAGATGAAAGAAATCAAACACAAATAACTACATTTGCAAGATTTCATTTAGATAAATCATCCAGAAAAGATACATTTCCAGAGACAGGAAATAGGTCAGAGCAGGGCTTTATTGAAATGGGTTCAAGAACGTTTTCAGGTTTATGGAAGCATTCCCAAACTGGATTGTTCTGATGGCTGCACACTTCTATGAATTTACTAAACCAGGTAGTTATGTACGGATTAATTTTGTTATATATACTTCAAGACAGCTGTTAAAGAGAGCGAGAACCATCGACAACTTAATTCTACCAATAAGACCAGAAATGATAGGTGACTCCCTGGCAGGAGATGAACCCCCCCCCTTTAACATATCAGCTAGGGCCCAGAGGAATCCACCCCTAACACATCAGCTAGGGCCCAGGGGAATCCACAGAGAAAGGGGAGAGATGAGCGAGAGTGCTGCTTCCACGGCAAACCTGACAACCTGAGCCAGAGTGAAGAAGACAGACACTGTGGATACTCAAAATGTTCCAATGCAGAAATGTAGAAGCTGAGCTCAACACTAAAGTAGACTTAAAACTCACCCACCATGGCTCAGGGAACTTTGCTGAAGAGGGGGTGGAAAGATTGTGGGAGCCATGATGGAGGAATATCCAGAGGTATTGTCCTCACCC